>WBNO01020088.1:3206-26619 GCA_013400575.1 Peucedramus taeniatus
TTTTTATTGTGTATACAATTAATAAGATTTTGATACCTAATTTCCCCCTCAGTGCTTTCCAAAGACACATATTTTGAAATCTAGTTATACTGTGATTAAAGTAGAACAAACCTGTTTGGATAAAATAATTGCAGCTCAAATATTCATGCATCCATGAAACGTCACATTACAAATCTCAGACAGCTCTGCTGCTGAAGGCTGAATGGGCTAGGTATAAGCAAGTATGTAAAATGAGGATTAGTAGGGTAAGAAGTTAACTGTGTTTCCAGTTGCTGCTGGTGTGTGCTTTTGAGCAGGATGAACTTTGCAATGGCAATATGAGCCAAAGGCTCTCTCTTTCCTGGTTCCTTTCATCCTACATAATGCATCAACCAAACTTCCACTTTATGTCCTAAACTTACTTTCAAGATACCTCTCTCTCTGATTTCATTCTTCTTGTGCAAAGTGTCTCCTCTCCCTGGTTATATGTCAGAAATCATGTTTTGAAGTGTGTTACACAGGAAGAGATTAGCAGAGGAATACCATTGTGAATGTTTCTGGAGAAGAACTGGAGGTGCAGAGAGAGTTTGGAGAGTGGGAAGACAGGAAATGCAGTGCTTTGTTTCTGCTCTCTGCTCGCTCCTTCTGTGAGTAGCATGGCCAAGGCAGGAGTTTGCAAGCAAGTTTATCAGGATCACAAAGTTGTTTGCTGCTGAATTATCAAAGTAGAAGGGCCCATGGAACTGAATCAGACACATTCCCTTTGGCAGATGTGGTTTGTTTGAGTGAGAACTGCTGCACATGAATAATCTCACATTCTTTCCTTCTGCTGTTCTCTTGCCTCCAGGCCTCCTCCTGACAGAGGCACTGGCCTAAGTGCTACTGATCTTTACTGTTGTGAGTAGTAAACTATAATTATTTTATAATGGTGTAGGATAAGACAGAGCAAATAGTTGCAATGGACAGAAGAGTTAAAAGCTCAGGCCAAACCTTCAGGCACAGTTCAGAGACCACCAAACCCTGTTCTGGGGTCTTTGGAAGACCAAAAAAATATTGTCAAGAAGTTTAATTTAATTTAATTTAGCTTAATTTAACATAATTAAAAGATTCTTGTTTCTAGAAGCTCTTCATGATGACTATCGACACGTGGAACTATCAGATCAATTATTTGTCTTTTAACAGAACAGTTTTAAAAAACACACCTGTTCAGGTCACACTAAAATTTTAAAAGTTTCACCTTATTTGGAAGATAACTGGTTATCACAAACATAATGTTTTCATGTCCCCTAATAGCACTGAATAAGTAGATATGTATAGTTTCAAGCTGAGTTTGCTGTCTCAAGGTTGTAAAGGACATGGTTAACCATTAGGTCTGGAATATAACAGAGTTAGCCTCGTGAGTAGGACTCAGGGAAATTCAAGTTCCTTTCATGGCTTCTAGGCTTTTCTCCCTCTTCTGTAAAATGGAGACCATGAATTCCAAAATTAGTGCAATGATAAGAAATACATTCCAGACTCTGTAATTCCCAGCTCTTATGAGGAAGAATGAGAGTGCTGCAGTGTATATAAAACCTAAAGAGTCAAAAGAAAATCAATAATACCTAGTTTCTGGTCATAGTTTTGTTTCTATTTGCTTCATGATTGGAATTTCCAACATGAAGATTTTCAATGACATTACATAAATAAATCTAGTGTAATGTATCATTCTTCCAAAATTTACATCAGGTCCCAGATGATTCCATTTCTGGAAAGAAATGCATGCTTCCCATGTCACTTTTAGAAGTATTGTATAAGCAATTAATTTTCATCTGTGTACTGAGAATCTGGGGTTTGTGGGTTTATTTATAAAATTCAAATTAGCTTGTTTGATTTTCCTCTTCCTTTCCTTCTTTAAAAAGTGTAATTTGAAGGAAGCACAAAATCAGATTGAAGAAGTAATTTTGGGCTCTTGAGATTATATGGCAATTATATTTCCTCTTACAAAGGGAAAAGAATTAATCTTTTCTAAATTACAGATATGAAAAGAGTCAACTATGGAGGTATATGTCTTAAGCTACAACAAAAAAGGCAGGGTCAATCAACAGAAGAACATTGTCTGTCTGGGTCTGGCATTGTTCTAGAAAATGGGGCAAATACCAATCTAATACACAGAATATGATGAATTCCAAGGTTACACGTGCCATAGCTATGTGTCTGATTCACCATCTTTGAAGTCCAAAGTGCCTTATGGATGACTGAGCTTTTAAACTGGAAGTGAAGCTCAAAGGGAAATGGGTTTGATAATTTTTGCTAAGATGTCAGGTTAGTCAATCAGAGAATAGCCTAGAAAAATAAGATTAGGATGAAACAGAGAGATTTTTGCAAATCTGTCAATGTGTAAATGTGCAAGCTTCTCTAGTCACCTGTATTTCTCCCCATCATCTCCAAACCACAGGTATAAATTAAGACTTATTTAAGATAGTGTAGCCTGGACCATTTAAAGAAGCTCAGCTTTAAAAGGAAGAAAAAAAAAATCATATAAATTCCTGTGAAAATATGAGGGTAAGACTCACTAGAAAAGCCGAATTCAAAACATGTGCTGAGGAGCTGAATGCTGATCTGAGTCTAGTAAAAACATAGAAAAAAAGAAAATAATCTATACAGCAAGTAACTGTCATTGGTAAAGGTGATATTCTAATCTTTGTGCTGTTCAGGAGTTTTCCTGTCAGGATTGTTTTATGTTACTTTTCCTCTATCCTTTTAAAAGAACTATAAATCTCTAACACTGCCTTTAATACATACAAAATCATCTACCTAGCATCTCTTTTATACTGTTAAAATGCCCAGTCCTTTATGGTTCATATTCAGAACTTTCAATAGCTTAGTAAATTGTTTATGTATGACTTGCATTAGGAAGACACTGTAGTTAGTGCTTAGTAGATCCAAAACCCTTTGAATCCCCACCCAAACCTAATGGTTTGATGGAGGAACTTAATGGGAAGCTTTTTTTTTCCTAGCAATTTTCTTTCAATAGGAGTATAATAGTAGGACTTGTTGAATTGTTATTAAGGTGGGGCTTTTTTGTCATTTTTTGTTTGATTTTGAGAAACAGAAGTTACGAGACAATTTTTTGGACTCAACAAGCTTAGTCACTCATGAGAATTTGTTACCTTTGCTACTATAAAATTTCAAACCCAGTCATTATCGAAGCCATGAAAATTAAGTAAAATCAAGCATGTTAGACTTACAAATATCTAAAATATTTTTTTAATACATAGGCTCTTTTTAATTTCTAAATGATGGCTGTAATGTTCTCAGCAATGCAAAATTTAGATTTTTAAATTTGGGGAATGGGAGTTGAGAGAATAATGACACATCCAACAAATACAATGTAAAAGCTCGGTATTTTTAAGGTCACTTCTCCTTGTTATGAATATCCCTGATGGCTGCCTAAAATCAATTAGATTTAATATAGTCTCACTAAATTTCTGCTCCTCAGTACTACAGTAACACATTTTATTAACAACATGAGAGGCAGTTTTGGAAATGCTAAAATCTAGAATTGAAAAGAAAGATAGTGAAAACAAATGCTGCTTTTCTATACACACAGTCATGGTTTGAATTAGGGGGTTTTTCCTCTTAGGTTTGCTTTTCATTTCCATGAATATTACATTGGGAAATAATCTTTTAGCTATTTTTTCTGTGTGTGCATCAGATGCCCAGGTGGTATAAGTTAGCTACATTAACTTCACTGATGGAATACAGATTTGTATCCCCATGGAATGGAGAGTGTAGATGTGTAACATAGCATGGCATAAAACCTTTCTCATCTAGCAGAGATTATCTAGCTTCATGAGAATTTCCAAGTACTTAGTATCTTGGACTAAAGACTAAAAAACTTGGTGGGAGCTTTGCCACTGCCTTCTCTGGAGCTAATGGGAAATATTCACATAACTCAGTTTTAAGCTACTTGCTCAGATCAGATGATTACACAGAAATTTAGCAAAGGTAAAGTTGATTTTATATGGTCCAAATCCCTATATAACAAAAAAGAAGGAACTATATTCTGTTAAGCTCTTTTTTGAAATTCAAATTATGTTGATACCTTAGGGAAATGTCTGACTAGAGGCTAACAGGGTTTGCATGAGCTCTAGATGATTAACCTACTTTATATTGCTCTCACCACCCTGCATTGGTTAATCATTATCTTCAGCAGTGTCTTCTACAATTAGATAAAACATCATTTATTTCTTTTCTATATTTAGAAAACCTTGAACTAATCTTATTTTTCCTTTATTTTCCATCATGCTGATCATATGATGGAACATGTATTGTAGAATTATTGTAAGGCAAAACCCCCAGTCTCTATCCTTGACTAGATTCAGATGAGTTAATTCTTTGCTGTCCCTCCAGGCCCAGTATCCATTACTGTTGAATCAGATACTATGAGTTTGTAACTGGCAATGAACAAATTTTAAAATTCAGTCAGGCATTTTCTCACTCAGAATCTGGTTTATCAGCTGGTTTTTTTTTTTCTGAAGCAAGTCTGGTAAAAAGATGCCAGTCTGTTGTTATGGTAGTTTTGTGATAACAGTTCTGAGTATGTGTGATGAGTAGATGGTGTGTTTCCACTCAGAAAACAATTACACTGAAGTAGGAGGACTATTGGGTTGCCAGTTATTATAGATGGGCTTTCTAATGGTGACTATATCATGCAGGTAAAAATGAGTTTTTCAGGTTCATTTCCAGGCCTACCAGCTGCAACCCTGCAGCCACAACACAACTAGAAATATGTAATCTATCTATCTTTCATTCATCTATTCAGGGATATAAATTTTGGTCTTCAGCTTTTCAAGATGGTGTTTCAGAATGTTGTCAGTTACTGGTGTTACAGTGATTTTTTCAAATTACATAAGATTTTGCAATGGCCAGTTCTGCTCTGAATTTGCAATTCGCAGAGGAATCTGACTAAGGGACTTTTATTGGATCAGTAGAAAATTTTCTTTCTGTATCCTCACATTCTCTTATAAAGTTTCTAGTATTTTTGTAAGAAAAATACACTAGCTGGTTCTTACAACACTCTGCATGCTTGAACCATAATGTCACATCACATGCAATATTTTTAACTTTTCTTAAGAAACTAAATTAGCAAGAATTAAAAGTATATTCTTTAACACATTTGCAAAAAGGCCATTTGTAAGAAAGGGACATACAGCTGTACTTATCAGTGTGCCTTATCCTCCTTTTTTTTTTTCTTTTGCTGGTAGAAAACGATGTCACCTTATTATTAAGTAGAAATACATTTAGACATTGCTGAGAAAAATCTTTTGGAGGAAAATAAATATAAGCAGTTCATGAAATTATTATATATAAACCAGACATTTGCAAATAAATTTTATCTTTTCCCACAAGGAATGCCATCATAATACCAGAACATGTAATTTCTTTTGAGAGAAGGTACTTATCAATGCCCAGTACCAGGGTAGAGTCGGCCTTTATGGCCTCAAATTAAGGAACCAATTATGATAAAGAAAATGCAATAGCTAGGAAAAAAACCTAGGTTTTGACATATGTGCATTTCTAAATTGGATAGTGGATCTGATTTTCATTAAACTATGTCCTGAATTCCACAAGAATACATAATTCTTGTAATTCGTGGGACTATCAGGCTAAAGAAAATAATTTTCTCTGGACTTCAGAAAATTACCTAGTGGCATTGTCAAGAATAACCCCCAGGAAAAGTCAGTCTTTTTTCTTCTTATTTTTCTTGTACACCATCAAACAGAAATATGTCTCACTAAAGACAGTTATTCAAAAACTCTTATACTTACTAAAAACACACAAATCCTTGGAAACTTTTATGTGGCATTGGAAAAGTCCATCATGTGACATCAGCATGTCCTACAGAAAGAGTAGAAGGAATGCTAGCTGGTAAAAGTGCTCAAGTGACTGAGAAAGAGACTCATACCACATGTTGCAGAAGGATGCAAATGAAAATCCAGAGCCTGTCTGATTCTCTGTTAACACCCAACTGTGTCTGATTCTCTCTCTTCACCCAGCTCTGCAGATTGGTTACCCTTGAGCACGTACCCATGCTGCTCTCGTTGGTGCCCCTCAGTGCATCACTGCCCTGGTCTCAGTGCCTGTCCCCTGCAGCAGTGTGTGCATCTGAGCCGTGCTCAGGGGCCTGTCACAGCCTCCTGTGCTTGGATATCTGCTTTATTTACACTGCCTCTCGATGGCCAGTGCTAGAAGTACAAATGTCAGCTGAGTAACTAGGACATCTTTGTGATGGTAAAGATTGGCTAATTTTGGAGACCTTTTATTTATGAGAATCCCACCACAGTAAAGAAAAGAACTACATATTGTGAGCATTTATTAAAAAGAAAAGAATCTGACATGCAAATTTGATGCAAAATATTCTTTTTAAATACAGCTTCTTCAAGGAATTCTGTGCTACATTTTTAACATTTCCCAAGCCCATATGTTTCAGAAGTTAGGTATTTAAATATCTCTTTCCCAGAACAGTAATAACAGAGGATTTCATTAACAACATTTGAGAGTTTAAATTATTGCCACAGAAACTGATATATTATAGTGCACAAAGGAAAAGAGAGAATAGTTTCCCCCCCAGCATATTCTCAGTGTATATTATATGATTTATAGGAAGAATAATCACATAAATAAACTATATTTTTCTGTTTGAAAAGATGCAAAGCTAGATTTATATCCAAATTAGGAAATTGTTATCAAAATAAAATAAAATTTTTTCACCAGCCTCATTCCTACATGAATACTAAGCACATACTGTATATTGTGTGTGCAAGGAATTTGTATTTGAAAAGGTTCAAAGCTGTGGGGTTTAGAAAGAAATTGTGAGGAGCTCCTGTAAATTCTTGAACATAAAAGGTTTTCTAATGTGCCATAATAAATACCTTATGATCCTGTGATTTTTTGTTTTTACTCTTTCTACACAGACTATGTACTGCGATAAATTTCCTTTTCCTTCCATCCATCCATCCATCCATCCATCCGTCCATCTGTCCATCTTCATTTTACTTTGATTAGATTGCCTGCTAGGTGTCATTGATTTAGCACAGACTCAAGTCTTCTGCTTCCCACCCAGTTCCATGTTCCTTGGTGGTAGTGTGTCATGTACTTGCTGGGCAGATCCCCTCCTGATCCTGGACCATGCATGCTGGAGGTAGTGGATCTACATGGCACAAGTAGTTTTGCCTACAGTTTGTTGTCCTGGAACAGAATGGAGGCACCAGCATTGCATTTAATGGGAATTTTTTGCTGGCTGTTTGTTTGTGCCACCACTCTTTCAACCATGAATTCTCTCCATGCAGGGATATTATTTCCCTGGTGTTACTACCTCCTCTGGTCAGATTTGCAAAACAAAGGAGATCACTGTCCTGGATTTGAGTATAGCCTTTTAAGCCATGCCAATATTGTTTTAGAATTACATGCTTACTATGTAACAATTAAGATAAAGTAAGGCTATCTATGCACGAGCTATTTAATTTTATCCTGTCCATGACCTCTTGTGTCCATCTGTGTACTTTGAGTTGCAGCGAAAGTAATTTCATTTTTGACAACTCGAACACTGATTGTGCATCTGCTGCAGAAATGACCTTTTTGTGGGATAAGAATCTGTGTGGGAGCCCATAATGCAGGTGGTCAGTTCACAGTGAACTTGCCTGAACTGCTGCCTTTCCCTTGGTGAATTGATGCAAGCTGCAGCCTAGTTTTAACTAGTAGACCTTTCACCACAAAACTCAAAATTTTAAAATCTGCATGGTCATTTTTCTTTTGAGCTACCATTACACAGGCATAGAAGGTACCTTCACTGGTAGTTTTCAGCTCTAAATTGCTGTAGTAATTCCTGCTGGAAGAATCCACATAATCCTGTGTATCTTTTTTGTGTTTACAGTGTGTGATGTAGCTCTCTCAGTAGTACTGATGTGTTTATCAAAGGTGATTAAATACTATAAAAATTTTCCAGCTCAATTCTCAGGTGGAAGAGACAATCCAAACAAGCATACTCTAACTGGAAGTGGCCTCAATACAAACCTGTATTGGCAAAATGAGGTACTTTTAGCTAGGTAAGATGGTGTACCACAGTTGCAGCTATGTTTATTTTAGTCTTCCTTGTTGAGGAGCAGTCAGAAATTCTCCCTTCTGCTGAGCAGAATTTAGTTTGTGTATCCCACTGCCAGAATCTATTGATCAGATCCAGGGGAAAGTACACATTGGCTTTTTTGACATTTTGTTCCTTTCTATGAAACAAAGTTTCCATTACAACTGTAAGAAACTGAAACTTCAGCAGTGAATCCAGAGAATGTTTTAGGGGTTTTGTAGGTATGACATGTAGAAAAACAAAAGTTAGTAAATGCTAGTTGTAATTCAGCAGTTGGTACAGTGTCTGACCCAATACTCTAGCTGTGCTCTTTTAAGGCTAAGTTGTCCTTCAAGCCAAAGAAGTAAAAAAAAGTTAATAGGACATTTTGGATAGCTCTGAAAACCGAACTGTTGGCTTGGCTATGCCCTCATGCTCTAATCATAAAGTATTTTTTCTACTGTTTCAAGCCAAAATACAAGTTTTATAGGGTATTTTCAATCTCTTAGTATTTTTCTTTTGAATTCTATGACAATATAATATCAACATGGTGAAACTGAACTATGACATTTCCTGGAATGCTCTGACTGTATTAAAGCTTGTCCTCTCTGAACTTGTGTCTGTTCTGAGAATAAAACACAAGGTATTTATTGACACAATCTGAGAACTGCATATGCCTCTACCCAATACTGTTTAATCTCTTGCCAGTATTTGAGTATCATCATGTTACAACAGAGAATTTAAACTTACATGATCTGGGAAAGCTGCTGTGTACTCTTTTTCTTTAAATTCCCTTGCACAGGTCTCAGCTGATGCATATCTTTATGTTCTCCCAAATACAGGTTTATCGGTGAACTTTTAAGATTTCACATCCTGTCCATAAAATTATTGCAGCAGCAAACTAACAACAGTGTATACAGATCATTCTTTTTTGTTACTACAAATATTTAATTGACTTGATAGAAAAAGATTTATAGACAGCTAGAAAAAGCAAAAGAATTTGATTTAATACATAATTCAAATGAACTTGCTATTGGACTGTTTCTGACAGAGATTTCAATTGAGAAAGAAATTCAAACATACATATTTGCTATATAGTACTAAATATGAAAACAGAGAGCATGCTGTAGCATCATTCTTAATGTATTGCATAATGAGTGGAAGGGGTAATTTGCACTAGCTGTAACTTCAGATCATTGCTAGCCACAGCCATTACTGTCCAAAGTTGTATTTTAGGCTGAATACTGACTATTCTGTCTGTGGAGAAACTTTCTGTTCCCTCTAATTAAACTGGATAATGCAATTCATGAACTGTTTCTGGATCAGTGCTCTCCTTACTTTAATGGAAATCAATGAAAAATAAGTAGGCTTCCATGGGAGGAAATAAAAGTACAAATTCAATCTCAGAAAAACAGCCCATGAAGATTTGTCAAAAGTAAAGCACATTGGTGACCTACAGCCTTTTCTGGGCTTAATGCACTGTGCTTGCCTTGGAAATGCTCAGGGCCAGATGGAGCTATTTCGTGTTACTTGGAAATGAGTTATCAAGTCCTGCTGCTAGTACGTAGCCAAATAAGCCAGAGTTTTGAAACAAGTTATCAAATCTTGGCACCAATGCACCACCAACCAGTGGTTTTGCAATAGACTGCTGCGGAATGACCAAAAAAACCTCAGTAAAAGGGAAGCCAGAACACTTCTGTGACTGCAATTACAATAAAGAAGGCTGCAGCTTGCCCAGTGCAGCAAATCCACCACCTCTAGAAGCCTCTTCTACAGCAGGTTTTGCTACTTCAGCTTCTCTTGAAAACTGGAAGATATAGCAGTCCCTACCAAGAACAGAAATGCAGCACCAAATTCGATTTTCCTAGCCCTTCTCCAGGTTCTTTCCCTTTGCCTGTGCAGAGGGGGCTTTAAATGATTTGTGTTTCTTCTGTGGCCTAAAGCATTCTTCCTCTAACAGAGAGAATTACTCCCTGTACTAATCTGGAGAGACATCACTTGGGTAATAGTGCATGATGTGTTGCTCCTAGAGGAAACCAAATGGGATTTTGGACAATAAAGCAGAAATTGGGCTGCTTTTCTACTTTTAATAATGTACTTGTTCAGATATAAGTCTCTTTCTTATTTGTTGGCACAGGGTGTGTGAGTCTTTTTAAAATATTGTCAGAAAATGCAGTCAAGGTGGTTTCCAATTTCTAACATGTGATGTAATTTGGAGAAAAATATTAATAGGTTTTGGTATGAACCAACATTTTCATAACCTTGTAGTTGCTATGATAAGACAGCTTTGTTGTCTGGAAAGCTGGAAAAGCCCAAACTTTGTGACAGTGTTCCAAATCTGTACTGAAAAAAATCTGTCAAAATTCTAGTTTTAAAATTCTCCAAGAATCTTTCATATTCAGATTATCTCAGAAATCTGAGTAGTTATATCTCATTTAATGCATGTACTTTGTACCTGTCTAGGATGTTTAACGATGATCCTTAGGTTTCTATGGAGAGTTAAGCATGTTATGGTCCAGCAGCAAAAACCCTTCAGTCCTGCAGGGGCAACAAGGTGGATGACAACAGTCAGGTGTCAACTGCATGGGAATGATGCTCATCATGTAAGGGGCTGCCAGGGAAGATGACCAGGCCTCTGTCTTTAGCTACAAAGCACAAGCAGAGGGTATCTTTAAAAAGCTGTGTATCATCATGTCTTAGATTTTCAATTTCATCCCACTATCCATTGCTGGTTTTGCCAATTCTGTTTTCCCCAAACTGTTTCTCCTCTGTGTACTTTTTCTTGCCTCCTAAGCTTCAATGGAATTAAAATTTTTAAAACCATTAATTGCAAAGGCATAATTTGTTTTCCATGATTTGAAATGGATTCTTCCAAACATGGACTGTCTATATGAAAAAAAAATCAAAATTATTTGTTCAAATGCTAAAAACTGTAAGTCAGCCTTAATGTTGTACATGATAACACATTCTTCCTCAGTATTTTTGAAATTTTCATTTCTTAATAACTATTTCATCCACTTGAGTTAGCTCCTATCACTTCTGTGCAGCAGTAGTATTTGTTGCCATCTAAGAAACCCCTTTAAAGAGAAGGAACTACTGTTTAGTGTTGAATTGTAGGGAATTAAGAAATTCCCATGAAAACCTTTTTAAAGTTATGATGACAAGATGCAGGTGAAATAATGACAAAAGGATTTATTTCATGAGACTAAGACTTGCCTTGCATGAAGAACTGCACCAGAGTACACCTAAAATGGATGTCTATGACTCTGTATCTGCCAAAGGTTACCAGCAGTTCCTGGTAAGAGAAGCAGGAGGCTTCCTGCTGTTTCTCTTAGCATGGATTTAACTGTTTAGTCAGAGTCTAGGCTCAACAGTAATTATCTACCCTTGTTGTCACCTCCAAGTGATCCTTTAAATATTTATACATAAAACATTTAGACATGACAAATGCAAGCAAAATCATGTGAAATTAAAAAAAAAAAAGACATTAGAGGTAGACTGCAGATTCTTTAACAGTGTGTAACTGATTTTCCCAAGTGAGAGATTAGTTAGTATACCTTAATATCAGACTCAAGATAGTTTCCTGAACTTACTTGCTTTTGAGTGAAAAAACCCCAAAAACCCAAACTGAAAACCATGCAGAATATTGATGTCTGAACCCTTACTCATCTCTGAGTATTTGTCATCCTCCAGAAATAATTAAAGCCATCTCAAATTCTGCCTCTTAATCTGACCAAATAATTTCCATGTAGATTTCCCTCCCAGGGGTCTGTTTATGATCTTCAAAGGTTTTTCATCTTAAGAAACCCTGTATCTTTGATCATTTGTTTCAAAATGTATCCTATCATCCCAGTAAAAGGAAATTAACATTTAGAGGACACCTTCAGGTAGTTCAGAATCCTAAAACAATATAATCATAATTGGAGAAATACAAATACAAATACTTGGAGATCAAAACAAGGATCTAGTCCTCTTCTTTCTTATTTAAGGGAAGATTTTACAGAAAGAAGAGCCCTTTCTGAGATTTCACATGTATCAATAAACTATGTGGTGTCATCTTTCTCTGCCAGCATGCAGAGATGGTAAATTTTGGAGAATCAGGAAAAAATCAAGGGCATTCTTGCAGATCATCTCAGCTATGTCTTTTGTCCTGCAAAATTGAACCTCTCTTTTTGTTCTACCTGTAAGTCTGAACAAAACTTCCAAGGCTCAGGAAAAACCCAGTATGAGCAAGGGGAACATGCTGTGTGCCATCCCCATTGTGCCCCCTGCGCATGTCTCTGCTCCCTCAATCCACAGTGCTGTGACCTACAAGGAAATTTCCTTCTATGGTAATGGTTTTATGCCAAGAAAGACACAGTGAATAGTTGTGGTGGCAGCTTGCTTTACTCTAACAGCCAGAGTTATTTCCTTCTTTTCCAAAGCACAAATCTGTTGTGTCTCTTTGGGAAGAGAGAGTGAAGTGCTAAATTGTGGGATTCAGTGTGGCCGTATCAGTGCAGTCTGCAGGAATAAGGTAACCAAAACACAAATACCTCCATTGCAGCTAATATAATCTGACTACTACTTCAAAATCTAGGAGCAAACAGAATCAGAGTATATGCCAAGTTGCTGCTTTGCCCCTCTATTTTTTTATAAGAATTATGTTGTCCTGCCCACTGAAACTCATTAAGGTACAAATTACAAGTTGTGAAGGAAAGTCATCCTTCACTGGCCATTCATGCTATGTTGTTGAAGGTAGTTTTATTTATGATGTTTCATTGCTTTTTCAATCTACCATATATCAGACAATTTATCAGAAGGTTGTAATGAACTCATGATTTGATGCCATTAACAACTGCACAAATAACACAATCTGTAGATCTTCAGTTTTGAAAATTCAATTTTATGTTCAAGCCACAGATTATCTAGAGTTTAGACTTTTAAGTCATCCTGCCAAAGGCCATTTCTTTGTGTACTATCTCTGATTCCTAGGGTACTTTCTAAAATTAAAACTATGAGACTTCTGAAATATTTTCAAACTTGATGCCTTAGCGATTTATACAATTATGCTGATTTAAGGAAGTACTAAAAAAAGGCTTTAGTTGATTCTTGCAGACACTACAAAGCTCCAGCTCTCTAAACTCAGTTAACCAAAATTGTACTATCTGTATACACATCCAAATAGGAGGGGGAGGAATACCTGTTCTGTTCTCTCCTTTACTGCTGGACAGTACTGAAACCTATTCTATATTCATACTAGCAAAAGCAAAGAGACTTGAAGTACTCTTCTGTAAATCATATTTATTTCTCCCTACCTTAACATTTGAAACAGTATATTTTTATCAAAACCATTCATTTTGTTTCTATGATACACTGTAAACAAAGACTCCATTTTAGCCAGTAAGGACGTTTTTGTGTCAACTAAAAGCAAATGCTACAACTATTTTGAAAAATTCAAAGGATTGGAAAGGATGTCAAAATGTTCAAAATGTAGAAAGTAGTAGTGGAAAGTATTTGAGATAATAGTGTAAATTGAAATGACCCCAATACAATAACTATTCATGGATAAATAATGACTATCCCCATAGCCCCTTATAGAATTTTAAAAATAGTTTAAGCCTTCCAATGAGTAAACAGTAATTCTGTGAAAACAATGAGATGGTATTACTTTTTGTTCTGAACAGTCAGCCTTTTTTATGCATACTTTTGAATAGGGAGTTCTAAGGATAATACTTTTTGAAATACTCTATGTACATGCCAAAGAATCCATTTGAAAGCACTGTTCTTTGTGATTTTACACTGCCAGTAAGACATAGCACTTTAAACTCACTCTGTCAAATACACCATTTGTCTCAGAGATTACACAGCACAACCTTTCTTTTTAAGCGTGTTAGTACTAAGTATCCTTCAACACATTGGGAATGGTATTTAACACTTTGCCTTTTACCCTGAAACCACTCTCTGAAAAGAGAATTGCATTGTCACAGATATTCATAATAGATCCACATACTTTAATTTTAGAATATGGTAATTTACAGCACAGAATTACCAGTACCATCAAATATTTTCTGTAAGGAAATATATCCTGTAAGGATAACTACGATGTTTGAATTAAGAGTACATATTTGCTAAAAACTCAAAAAAACTTATATTTGAAAGTAAAGATTAATTATAAGAAGCTATCCTTGTATCATGGTTCAATGAGAGGAATAAGAAATTTCCTTTAATGCAAATGAAAACCAAATGTGAAAGTGCAACTGTGAAGGGCCATAATATTTGCTGTCCTTAAGAACAGAAGGGCAAACTGAGAACTGACAGTTTCTACTGAGAGGTTGTCATGAGACTGGCCACAGATTTGAGTCCATGGTAGTCTTTGCAGGTACCTCAGTCACCTCACTCTGGCTTTCTTCCTCCCTGTGGTAGCATAGTTTGAGATGTTTTCAAAGCCTTACTTCAGTATTCTCTCTTGAGAGTCCACAGTTCAGTATGCAGTTAATCTGATAAGGGTGCAGCTACAGGAGTCTGCAAAGCCACAAAACTAATAAGCAATATAGCAGGGAAGAGAATTAACTTTTTTTCCCAACACATTTAGTAGTCTAAATTCCACAGAAGAATCACACACATAGACAATATTCTTATTCCCCATCTGATGCTGATAAATGCAGGAAAAAATTAGGAGCTTGATCCGGTATCAGATGAAATTCAGGTTGTTCTTGGCAGTCTTCCTTTTTCTTTTGCCCTCTGTTCTCAAATAGACAAAATGCTGGCAACTAGAAATCAAATTTGAACTCTGAACTGTAACTTCATGCTGAATTGTATAAAAAATTTAAAGGTGAGAAGCAGGTCATTGTAATTTTGTTATTCAGGTACTTAATTCTTTACTCTTCAGTCCTACATACTTGGTGTAGCTCTCTTGCCTGCTTTTTTCACACAGTTTTCCCTTTTGTCTCTTTGACTGCGACAGTGAGAGAATTACCATTGTATTTTGTTCAGAATGCATTTTTGGTGAGGTAATTCTGTTTTCCAAGATTTCTTGTATCTCAATGTGTTTTTCTGTTGGGAAAGAACCTATCACTAGAGCGATGAGATTTCAAATAAAAACATTTTAGCTAAGAGGTCTTTTATTATTCTGAGTTCCAACTGTGTAGTATTCTATTTTTCTTGGACAGCAAGAATAACTAGTTGTTAATTGCATCCTTCTCTTTTGACTCATAATCCCTATTGTTTTTGAAAATTGTGGGCAAGTTACATAGCAGAGATGAGGAGAAATATAGGAAAAAAATAAAAGGTTCTAGGGGAAAAGAAACTAAAAAAACTAGAAAATGAGAGAAAGAATAAAGAATTTTCTACAGGAAAATAGAGATTACTGCTCTTTTCTTAAGACTTTTATATGAGGTCTCATAGACTGAGCATGATTCTCTCCCCTTTCATTCCTGTATCACACCTTCTGCAGAAGAGGTACCAAGACCATACAACTGTAGCACAGCTCCAGTCCTGCACCAGGATCCCACATGCCTGAGTCTGCAGTTTTCTTTGTGATCTGTCAACCAGACAATCTTTCAGCTTCCAGGCTGGAAAGAGGCCAGTGCAACTTTGCAGCCACAGATATTGCTCCAAACATTGCTTTGCTAAGAAGCACAATCCTGAAGGTGTCAGCCCTTCTTTCTCACGTGACAAGGCAGTCACAGCACTTCTGATTCATGGGATTGAATTCCTGCATCCAGCATGGGATGAAAGATAACAGATACCCAATTCTATTGTGAGAGCCAGTGCTAAAGTTCAGTGCATGGAAGGAAGTTGAGAATTCAAACCTTCTGCAAGGTCACGAAATTCCCAAATAGGGATTATGCCTCACAACGTTTGGGGCAGGAGTTTCACAAACACTGTTGGCTCAATGCCACTTCCATATGGGATCAGCCTCTTACTGCCTTCATTTGCAGCAGCAAGTATCTGATATTGAATGTTTGGGAAGCTCACTTGAAAAAATATTCTTCATGCTCATTCTGATATCTGAGGTGAAATGCAGGCAGCATTGGCATACTTCTAAAGGTGACTGTGCTGGCTGAACTGCAGAGCATTTCACATCCTGGTAATGAGACTCCAAATGCATTGAGAAGAACAGCTAGACAGCTCACAGGTTTGTGGGTTTTTTTGAATCTTGCTTATCTCTGCCACACTCCAAGCTGGACAGATAGCAACCAGGTTGTCAGTCTCAGCAGATTCAACAAGGACTTCTCTTGCAGGGAAACCCTATCCTCATTTGCATTAGAATTAATTCCTCCAGCTCCAGATTTTCAGCATGCTAGCAGAGTGTGCTGGGTGCTTCAGTTTATAAACAGCATACTGCTCTCAGATTAGTGCCTTACGAAGAACAAAAAATTGACTAGGGAAAAAAAGAAAACATTGATATGTTTGGGTTTTCACATACACATATCTAATGATTCCCATAGATTTGGGGGATTTTTTAAAATTACAAAATACAGTGATTTCAATGTTCTGCAAATGGCCTTGGGAGACATGTTATAGAGTGCTGGAAACTTTATGCAATGTGAACAAAGGCTGAGGTTTTTCTTCCATAGTGAAGTCAAAGCTGTTGGTGTATTTTGAATCTTTCTACAGATTCTATGCAAAATTTGTCTTCTGCCATTACACTGGTGTGGTACTTGGCTCTCTGTTTCTTTTGTTTCTTTAGTTGTACATGTAGCACTCAGTATTACTGCCTCTCTTTTCTTTTGTCTTTCTTATTTACTTTCTCTCTTATGATTCATGTTGCACAGTATTCTGGTAGAGATAGGAATTTCCATTTGTTCTGTCATGTGAAGCCTGACTGTACGATATTTCTTTGTTCCGTCCTCCTACTGATTCATTCCCAAATTGCAGAAACAGTGGGTTTCATATGTATTCAGCTATCTTCTTGTCTAAAGTATCAATACAAATGCATTGTATTTAGTTGTTAAAGCCAGTAATTACTTCTAGTTTAAACTGCAACTTAACACATTGAACACTAAGCTAAATTTTAAATGAAGAGTTTTTAAGATCCAATATAGAAAACAAAGTGCTCTGAAATTTGTCATGGAATGAATCCTTATCCCTTCGAAATCAGTTGGGTTTAATCAAAGCATTTTCTATCAATAAATACAAACGGATTTTGACCCTTTAAATGACATCTTTTATTGACTAATTTCTTTCCAAAAAAGCTGTTTCAAAAGAAAGAATGCATGGCATTTTGTTTGGCTTTTAAGAAAATGTCAAATTAGGGCATATTCCTAGCTGAAATAGTTAAATCATAAACTCTAATTTCAAGAGGCATCACTTTGTTCTTATAAACCATATTTTGCAAGTATTTGTTGTTTTACAGATTATGATGAACATGTATTTTCTTCCTGAAAAAACATTTTGACAGAATGCTTTAATCAGCTCTGTGGAGAACCCAAATGATTAAGACGTTGCCTAACACACCCCTAAGCAAGACCAGCACTCACAAGCTCATAGTCCATATCAAGGGGACAGAAAACATCCTCACTGAGACAAGGACAATTTCTCTAGCATTCACTTTTTTATTTCTCTAGCATTTAAGGCTCTGCAAAGTAACTGTGCCAAAAAGCAACATCAGAAGTATTTTTTGGAGTTACACTGTCAAAGAGATGACAGGCTGTGTCCCAGCCTTCTAACCAGGTCATCTTTATGGCTGCTCACACCAGACTGCCTGCTGCTAGAAGCTGTTTTTCTTATGTTGCCTCCAGGAAACAAAAAATCAGAACAGGATTTTTTTTTCCTATTAAAGGATTTTTTTAAATGGAGGGTGCTGAATTACATGCATTATTTTATATCTATTTTAACATATTTTTATAAGTATTGTATATTTTATAATAGATATAATGTTTATAATACATATTTGTAATATATAATATATATTTATATGATGTTTTTCAGTTTTATACTGTAAAGAGCAAGACTTTATCATAAGTGAATAAATTAAAATTTTGGGGTACTTTTGGAAGTTATAAATCCTGTAAGGGTTGTGTATACTTTTGATGCTTATTTCAAGTACTGAGTTGGCAGAAGGGTTGTGTTTCACCACTGGGCTTGCACATTCTAGGAAACTTTACTATAGCAAGAAGCCTCACCATACTCCCAATGTTCTGGTGTTCTTATTTCCTGAGCAATACTGGACACTTTAAGAGTTGAGCACGTGTGTCTTTACAAGGCTGTGTCATGGCTTCAACAAGGCAATGAAGAATTGAACTGTATTCTCAGCTGCCTCTTCAAAGTGTGACATTTCCTTCAACACAGCTTAGTTTGGCTAAGGAGAAAACCAACTCATCCACAGTATATCAGGAAGCCTCTGTACAACTGTAATGATGCCAGCAAAGAGATATTTGCATCTGCCTAGACATTTTCTGTCTCTATAGTGATAGTTTAAATGTAGTTTGAATCAAATAATTATAGCACACTGCTGTGATCAGTGCCTTAAAACTGTTTTGATATGAAGAGAGAATAAACCACCTATTAGAATTTACTTTTCCCTTAGAAAATGTGAAGTATTTTCATGTTGGACTAATTGGCAAGTAGGGACTCATGTTTCCATGAATGGCTGCACCCTCTACAGCCTCCCATCACAGAATCGTAAAAAATGATAATAATTGTGTTCCAAGTATGAGCTCATGGTATTTTAAACACTGCACAGCATGTTTTCATGTTTTCCCTTTCATCCAGTCCTCCACGTTTTGATACATTATTTATTGAGAAAATTCTTATTTCAGTAATGTTGAATTCAGAGTATTCATTCAGTATTCAGAGAATTCAGAATTCAGAGTATATTTTCTGCTCTGTTCTTGCTGCTGCAGCATCATAATAAAAGATGGACTCAAGTTTTTGAGGGAGTTGAACTGAAGCAGTTCTAAGACATAAGCTCTGCACAAGGAGCAAACAGTCTCCTGTAAACATCAGGATTCTGCTACTGTTTCAGGTTATGTCTCTCATTTCTGAGTGTTCAGGCTGTGGGAAAACTGGGAGTTTGTGTGTCTCAGCCAAGATTTGCAAGTTTTCTAAATACTAATAGCATTACCCTCCTTTTTTGTTGTTGTGTTATTAAGTCATTCTTCATTTGTTGAGGGGTTAAGAAACATCAGCCTAGTACTTATCTGTCATATGGGGAAGGGACAATAGCAGAACTCTGGAAAGGCACACTGGAGCACAGTTTGAACAAGAGCACCAAATCCAGGTTAGGAACTGGCTGAGAAAGGAACAAACTCTAGAGGCTTATTCATGTCTCACTTTTGCTTATCTTCACTGGAGTAGTCTATGGAGTTACATAGGCTGTGCTCACAAGGGCCTGTACCTTACAAAAGATAAATGTTACCAAAAGAATGACAAATGCTCAGCACTTCTGCAAATTGTGTTGAATATATGCTGTAGATATAAAATCAATATTAATTACATTAAAGCACATGTATTACAAAACAGTAATATTTATTGAATCATAGAATGAGTTGGAAGAGACCCATCAGGATGATCAAAGTCCAGCTCCTGGCCCTGCACAGGACCAACCCCAAGAGTCACACCATGTGCCTGAGAGCATTGTCCAAATGCTTCTTGTACTCTGTGAAGCTTGGTGCTGTGACCACTTCCATGGGGAGCCTGACCACCCGTAGGTGAAAGACCTTTTCCACATGTCCAACCTAAACCTCCCCTTACACAGCTTCAGGCCATTCCCTTGGGTCCTGTCCCTGTCTCCTCTCAAGAGAAGAGATCAGTGCTGCCCCTCCTCTTCCCCTCACAAGGAAGTTGTAGACCCTGTGATGAGGTCTCCCCTCAGTCTCTGTTCTCCAGGCTGAACAGGCCAACTGACATCAGCTGTTCCTCATACAGCTCCCATTCAAGGCCTTCACCATCTTTGTTCTCTTCCTTTGGACGTTCTCCAATGGCTTAATGTCTTTTTTATATTGTGGTGCCTAAAACTGCATGTAATAATCAAGATGAGGCTACATCAGTGCAGAGGAGGAAAATCACCTTCTTTGGCTGGCTGGTGATATATTATTTATTCAAAAATATTTTTTTTAATTTTGAAAATAAAAAAAAAAAATTATTTACTTTAAAAATGTAATTTAGCATTTTTTAAATGTTCTGAATATTTATAAGGCCTTTTTAATCATTACTAGGTATCAGAAATAGATGAAACCATCCTCTGGTGGATTTAAAATATAGATGCTTGCAGAATGTACTAAATAATTAGGTTTTTTTAAAAAATTGTTGACAAACATTAATATCTGTGTCTCAATGGCTGCAAAAGCAGTATTTTTAATGTGCTGTATTTTTTCTTTAGCTTTTAGTATTGACATTATACTCTATAACTCACATTAATAATTCACAATAGAGATTATCCTATAACATACATACTATGGATTTACTTTGGGACTATTCCCCTTACAATTCCCTTAATGTTCTTCTCTCCATGCCTGACTGTATTCTTTTTTTCCTTAGTTTGTTGTTCTTTTTAACCATCCCTTCAGATTTCTGTGCTCCTTTTTGATGCTTTTTTTGTCCACTTAAATAGTTTATAGATGTGCGGATTATAAGAACTCCATCACCTGCAGTTTACTAGAAACTCTGACCTGAAATATTGAGTATCTGTTAGCTGAGTGCTTGTTCTGCCTAGAGGGTAAGTTAGGAGCTCTGCATGAGTAAAGATGTTTTCATATGATCCATATACTGCATACTCATTTGGAAGTTATTTATAGATGTGCTGTGCTGTTTCCATTTTCTGTTCCTTTATCTCTCCCTCAAGATTACTATTGCTTTCTGCCTCCCTCTAAATGTGAGCATTTCTGTCATTGTAATTCTGCTACTCTGATCCATTATTGTTCCACCTCATTTATTTAATACAAGTCATTAATTGAACTTCATACATTTGGGCAAAAGGAAGAAACATGATGCAAATGGATTCAGTTTGAACATTTGAATTCATTGTGCACTGCCATGTGTTTGGGGAGTATATGGGATTAACTTTGTGGTGAGTTAACCTCAGATCATCTCATTCTCCCTTCTTCCTTTTCTTGCTCAAGGCATGGTGCTGTACTTCAGCTACAGCTGAACAGTCACCTTGACCTGTTCTGAGTGCAGCCCCTCACTGAAGGTGTGATTCCCATTGCTCCCTTTATTCATGGCCAACCCTACATCAACCCCCTATGATTTGTACAGCCAGATGATGAACTGGATCGTGGACTAATCTGGCTTAAAAAAAAACCAAAAAAACAACCAAAAAAACCCCAAAACTATTAGAAAAAGCAAAAATCAGTTGGCTCAGTCAGACTGAGTGCACTGCCATGCAAATCTGGGAAAAGAAAGTGCCATCACACTTATCAGCAGCTGCCCATATATCTTGCAGTAAAGCAGCCATGCAGTTGTGTCAGTCAGGCAGTAGTCCTGGGGGATGGGAGAGAAAAACCTTAGTGACTGAGCTAGAGATCAGGGCTCCCCTTTTCACAAGTTTAGGTGTCTCAAAGTTAAATCAGGAAGGTGTCAAGAAACATTGGAACTGAGTGAAAAAGGTTTCTGGATTACAGTAGTCAAAAAACCTTTTTCAAGACAATACTGTGAAGATCCCTTTTTAATTTTTTCACTTAAAAAATATTCAGCAGCCCTTACTAAGGTGAACAGAGAAACACTAGCATAACAGAAAAGAAAATCTATCTCAAAAGATATAATATGTGGGAGAAGGGGAAGCGATGCTGTACTAAGTTCATCTTAGCTTACAGTAACAAATTGTTTCAGCAAAACTACATGGTAAAAAATTGTTTCAGCAAAACTTCATGAAGGAAGGAATTTGGCTGAGTTCTTGAAACAGTGGGAGGGGAAATTGAGCTGCTGGAGGTTGAAACAAATTGGTTTCTGGGGCTCTTGGGATGTCATGCCAGCCCTGCAAGCAGTACACTGTGCATTGCTTTTGATATCAGTCTGTTTGTAAAGAGAATAAAATACCCCATGACTTTATCTACTCATTTTCTTTCAAACAGGAAATAATACTTGCTAGAGCCCAAATTTTCCATAGGACTAGAAAGTGGTGACAATATGGAGTACATTAGTATAATCATAAATAAAGCATTTTATGATTTTCAGCTGAAGGCTTTCAAAAAAGCTGGACACTACTTTTCCAACACTCTTCTTTCAGAAATAAAAAGAAACCCATTTGAACTTGGCCAGTTCAAAATGTACTCTTGGCAATGGAAACTTTGAAAGATGCAGCATATTTGGCATAATTTGTATCTGTTGGTTTATATTACTTCTAATATAAGCATTTCAAACAAAGGATGTTTTCTTAGCTCTCTTGGAATGTTGACATAAAATCATCCATATCACAGGGATACTTGTCCAAGGATATCACAGTCTAATCTGCACTTCCTTTGAAGAAAGAACAAAGATAACACTAAATCTGGTGGTTAATAGTTTAACTTAGACACAGCAGCAAAGCACTAATTCTGTTTTTTGGAACCAAAAAGCAATCAGTAGTCAGAAAAAAAAAGATTAATATCTAGATAACTAGAAGGGTAAAAGGACCAGGAAAAATGAGGAGTATTAAGGAATAGTAATGCAATGTTATTTTGGGGGAAAGAATTTCAGAATGGGATCCTATGGAATATTTCTGGGTATCAATCTTAGCCTTGTAAAATATTTGAGTATTTTAGTTATTTAGTTACATTTTATAGTATTATTTTCTAGTTACATATAGAAGTCAAGCCTATATAGTGAACCTTAATAGCATTAAATGCTTCTATTAATATTTTAAAATTCTTGTGGGGATTGAAATACTTCATTACATTAATATTAACAGAAGCACAAGAGCCAGATTCTGCTCCCAATCATGCTGGAATCATGCAGTTCCCTGGATGGAGATACCCCAGTTGCAACAAGATCACTGAAAGCAAAACTTTCAAGAATGCATCATGCATTCTTGCTATAGTCAGTTAAAAATTAACTCAAATATTACGTAGGCAGTATGGATTATTTTTCACCATTACAAAGATTATGGTTTCATACAAATGCTCA
The DNA here is from genome assembly GCA_013400575.1 of Peucedramus taeniatus. Lineage (NCBI taxonomy): Eukaryota > Metazoa > Chordata > Aves > Passeriformes > Fringillidae > Peucedramus > Peucedramus taeniatus. The sequence goes on from WBNO01020088.1 coordinate 26,314, forward strand.
GGTTCCAGGGGAGAAAAACATTCAAAATTGTATAAATTTTTTGTTGAAGACAAAATTAAAGAAGCATTCCCTATTATACATAGAGGGAGAATTTTTTCTCCCACTATCGATACATTATTCATCAATAACTTACCCTTGCTAGAACTTCTACAATTAAGGAAATGTCAGGATTTGCTCATACATCTTTTGAACATAATATTGTGTTAGCCAAATATAGCAGTAGATGATACAATATTAAAAATGAAATAAAATATACATAATCAAAATATAATATATATATAATAAATATAATAAACCCCATAATAA
>WBNO01020090.1:0-12630 GCA_013400575.1 Peucedramus taeniatus
TAGTTTGCAAGGCATGTTAATTTTAAAATTTAAAATTTTCAATTATTATTCATTATTAGTTAAAAGTATGGGTATTTGTTGAATAGCTATTTCTCTCGATTTTTAGGTCTTTCTCCTATAGTATTATTCTTCACTTGCTACTGTAAATTTGCAAAACAGGAAAGTGACTTTCATATACTTACTGAATAACTGTAAACAAAAATCTGAAGAGAACACTGAACTTTCCAAGAACTCAGATATTTATCTTACATCCAAGAAATCTACCTACAAATAGGATTTGGTCTGCTTTGGTAAAATCTACTTTATTGGAGCCAGGCAGTCATCCTGTTTCACAGGAATTAAAGACAGCATCAAATGACCAGGTTTAGTGTTAAAACAAGTCATTCTGTTCAATCCAGATACTTTCTATGTGACAGAGTGAATTTCAATAGAAGTTAACCTTATGCCTATGCATTATTGATGTCTACTTTCTTTGGTAATTTGCTAGTTTTCATGTACAAATATCCATTTGGCATCTAGTCATGTTCAATATGAAGTAAAGTCATCCCCTATCCACACTGAGACAATTTTGCTCTGAACTTTGAGAAGCTCAGCTATGTATATCTTGGAATAACTGCAAGATAGGTTTACAAAAACAGATCTGTATATATAGCTCATATAAACAAGCATTTGGAAAAAGCTTTAAATAAACTTTAAAGCAGTGCAACATACACACCCATGGAACCCATATTACTTGACTCAAGATGTACTGAGACATAACTGAGATATTCTGCAATACTAGTCTCATGTTGATAATTCCATCTTGGGCATAGCACCAAAGAAATGTCAACATCTGAATCTCTTGCCGAGGCTTCTCTATGACTGTGTAACCAGCATATACAGAACACAGTAATAAGTTCTGTATACAGGTAAATTCACTTGCAGTGATAAATCTTGGAGAAACTGGACTGAGAATTCTTCCCCTTCTAATTAAGTCACCACCAGGTAAACAATAGTTTTGTGGGCTGGGCTCTGTAGCAAGGGGATAATCTTCCTCCCTGGATCAGAGGTCTGCACTTTTTGTCTCAGTTCTCAATGATTTCCACTGCTTCCTGTCACCACCATCTTCTGGTCCTCACTACACAAGATTAACAAAATGGTCCTCTTTTTTCCCCCCAGCAGCTCTGTCCTCTGCTTCTGTTCACATGTGAACAGGCATTTTTACCTGGACATACACTGCCATTGGCTTGTTTCCTCCATTTTTGTTGTCTGTGCTCAGTTTTAAACACTAGCAGTTTTCTGCAGAAGGGAAGGATTGTTTTGTCTCTCCTTGAGAATAACTGTTACAAATATATGCCAAACTGTATGGCTTACCAGTTAAGGATTAACTAGTATTTCACCACATTCATAATAAAAACCAGTCAGAGATAATATCACATTAAGGAACTGTACCTTATCTATAGCTGTTTATTTTCTTCTAAATTACTTAGATAGAGACAACACCTGCTTTTTCTTTTTATACTAGGCAGCTAATCCTGTTTTTCTGAATGTGCTTCCTAGGAAATACACTTAAAAATACTGGATGTTCAGCAACAAGCATTATTTCACCATGAGGAACTTGACTACTAGCACACACTCTAAACGGATTATAACATGCACAAAGGATTAAGCCACTTTAGTTCCTTGGTACAGACAGCATTTGAATTGTTAGACTTGTCTATCCTGACCAGCAAGGTTTCCTAGACACTGACTATTCAATAAAAAACACTACCTGTATAGTGAGACATTTATTTTTCCTTTTATGGATGCAGATTTCCTTTTCTTCCAAAGTGTAAATAGCATAAATGCTACTTTATCTGATTCTGAAGACAGTCTTACCTGGTCTACGCAATAGTACAGCGATTTTCTGTATGCGCAATTTATGCCTGCAGCCATATTGTGGTGGCAAAAGATCAAACCCCTCCAATACTGGTCTCTAAAGCCTGGATGCAGTAGACTCCATTCCTTGCCATATCTCTCCTCTCCCCAAACTAGACAACAATAGAGGGACACTAGGACAAAATTAAAAGGAGCACTGCCAGAATTATCCAGTTTCTTTACATTCCACCGCTCTGTTAATTATTTTAAGCAGCCTATTGAAAAATTGAAGAATAGAGGTCTAACATCCAAAATTAGAAGCTCTATCTACTGTTTAGAGCTATAATAATAGATATTACTGCACCAAGCTTTTATCAAAGCTCTGCTAAATGCATTTGGTTTAATCTGCCTAAGAACCCAAATTATTACCCAAATCAAACAGCAACTATGGAAAGCTTTTCTCCTTAGTAATGCTGGGAGGAAAAGGTGCGAAAAATTGTGAGCAATTCCTTCTACAGCTAAGAATGTTAAAGCTTTCTCCTCCAAACAAATATCAAGATAGATTAAATATGTTGTATTGAGGACATTCCCTCCTTCTCTTCAGATGAGATGTTTCTCATCTAAAGGAAAAAAAAAAGGAAAAAAAATCAGCTTAGTCTTTATATATACACTTGTTCTTATGACAGGGCACAGACCCAAAAACTATAGACCTCCATTCTGGACAGGCTCCTGGTTAGTATTGCTTCACTCTTGTTGTATTCAAGTAACCACAAATTAGGCCCTTAAGGCAGCACCCGACTTACAGAGAGGGTATATAAAAGGGCTAGAACAGCACGGGAAACAGCAGAGGGACTATTAACCTAGCCCCCCTTACAGCTAATTCAACTCATTAGCCCAGCAGAGAACACAGCTTTTTGCTAGGTTAGCTTTCTGCCAGCTTTATGTACTGAGTCAGCTTATGCAGTGGATCTGCCCCAATCAGTACAGGGTGAGGAGATGCTGAGGATCAGGGGAAGGGGCATTGCCCCTCTGGAGGAAGAAAGTTCTTGTATTACCTCAGCTCTATTGTAGACTTACACATTTAGCTGCATCCTCTGATGGATTAAAACTAAATGGATAAAGTCCCCAGGCACACCTCTTCAAGCAGCTACAAGAACACTACAAACAGCATAAGTGAACTGCAGGAAGACAAACAGAGGGCAGGCACATACACTTTTAACCTGTGTAGCTACTTGTGCCTGATTAAGGTCACTGACAGAATTCTCTAGCATAACTTCTCTGCTCAAAATAGGGTTAACTAGTCCAGGGTAGTGATTCTGATTTGTGCCTTGCTCCTTCTCACAATCCTGAATGTCACCATCCCATGGTCACTGCAACTAAGCTTGCCTCCAGTCTTAAGGTCCTAACCAATTCTCCCTTCTTTTTAAGGGGAAGTGCAGCATAATGCCTTCCTGTATCAGCTCCGTGGTCACCTGTGTTAGCAAGAGGCCATCAATTCATTCCAGAAACCTCCTGCACTGCCTCTGTCCTGCTGTGATGCATCTTCTACCACACCGAGAGGTAACTGAAGTCTCTCATAAGAATCAGCACCTGTAAATATGAAGCATTTTGCAGTTGTCTGAAGGTCTCATCTGCTTCTTCCTGCTAAGGAGGTCTGTAGCAAACACCCACTATAATGTCACCCCTATTGATCTACCCTCAAAACTTAACCCCATAAGCTCTCAACAGGCTCATCTGACTGAAGGTAAAACTCCATGCAATTCAACTGTTCTTTCACATAAAATGCAACTCCCATTCCTTGCTATCCCAGCTTGTCTTCCTAGGCCATCCACATCCATCCATTGCAGCACTCTAGCTGTGTTTATACCACAATAAAATTGTTTCCGTACAGTTGCATGGCAAACTCTATCTCCTCCCTTTTACTCCCAATAATGTATGCATCTGCATAAAAGCATTTCAGAGAAGCATCCAATCCTGCAGATCCCCAGAAAAAGCAAGAGCTTCCCGTATCAAGTTCTGTTCGTACTTCCTTGTTGGAGTGCTGAGATGATTTGCCTTCAGATCTGATTTGTCGATTACTAAGTGTCTTGTAAAAATCAGCCTATATACTTTGTTTGCAAGTTCTAATTCCTACTAATTCCTTACTTGACTGTGTGTAATCATTTTCTTTTACTATGATTTCTACTTTTGCCCTGACTTGGATAGGTGGATGCTATCTCCTCCTGGTAGTCCTTGTTCTGCAAAGGAGGTCTCAAGGCCGTAAGAGCCAAAGCTCTGCTATCAGCATGAGCTGTGAAACTTAACTTGCAGTATCTGTTTATTCCTCCTGATGGTGAGAAGGGGGTTGAGGATCATAGAGAAGATCCACCTGGCCTCATTCTGAAGGCCACATAGTCTTGCTTGATAAGCTTCAGGCATCTCCTTGCTATATCCATTAGTGTTCAAGTAGAAGAGCTGTAAAGTATTTTAAAGATGAAATACAGTTTCAGTTAGCAGTACTTCCTTCACATTCCTATCAGGGGTATCCAGAAGCAGCAAACCTCCCTAACACAAAACCACACGTGGAAGCCTCTATTCCCTACAGGAGTCAGTCTCTCCCCTATCTGCTCAGTCTCACCACTTGCTGCTGCCTCAGGTGCTGTTTTGATGCTTAGTTGTAACAAACCATAGAATCATTTAGGTTACAAAGGCCTATAAAGAGCTTCCAGCCACGTGTCTTCTTTCAGCGCAATGAACCTATCTGGCAACTGCACATCTGCTCAAGGAACAGAAATCTCTCTCCTGGTGTCAGAGGCCATCAGCCTTCACCATTGCAGGAGTATTCATCTCCCAGCCTGACATGCAGAGACTCTTTCTGCCCCCCTTCAATATACCTGCTGGTTTCAGATTCTTGAATTTGTAGAGTCTTGTAATTTTTGTTATTTCTGATGCTGTGCGAGCTTGCTGACCCTTCCACCATTCCTTTGCTTGGTGACACAGGTCTTCCACAACTACACACCTTTAGGAGCAAGGACATCACTTGATTCTGGCTAGTGGGTGCCCCCAGGCATCACTGCAGCTCCCTAGAGAGCAGCCTCCTTCAGGAACTTGGCCCAAGTGGAGGCCTCTGATGTGCGAAGTGTAGTTGTGCCAGTGGTAGGGATCATGGCCTATGGTGTTTAACTCCTTCACCAGGCTGATCAAGTTCAACAACCCAGCAGAAAAAGCTGAACAAGAAGACCAGTCTTGACTGTTCAGCTGCTAAACAAGACCAGGAAAGACCGAGGCCAAGACCAGAAGGACAAGAATGGGAGGATGTACAATCATGAATGGGATCAGAATCTGCCCCTTTCAACAGCAAGCTATTAACCACATCAGTTTTATGACAACTGAAATTCCATATACTCCTTAGTGCTGCAAAATCAGCTACTGCTGTTAACTCAGACTCTCAAAAAGAAAAGATTCACCATGCCTGTGAATTTAGTAATTTTTGAGACAAACCACAACAGAATCTATGAAAGTCAGTCCTGCACTTTGTGATACTAAGTGACAAAATACTAGATTAAGCAGAACATTGCTAAAAAACAAGTATGGCAATGTTCCACTACAATGAGATTTTACAAGAAAAGTTACTGCTTCAGAATCTGAGCTCTTCTCCCAAGCAATAATTTCTGCTCAAGAAGGAATAAACATTAATTACCATACTAAACATTAATTACCATACTAGCAGTGAAAATAGCACTATACTAAAAATACCTTAAGCCTAGTAGCTTCCCTAGTCAAAGAAATATACAAGGTTACTTTAAGTAGCACCCTGAGACTGTCACCATTAAAAGTCTTATTTCAGCAAAGGGAAACAGTAATCAAATTCCTCTACTAAGTGGTAAATACTTAGCAGTTATAGAAATGTGTGTTCTTACACTATTGATAACATTAGAAGACTCTTTCCCTTCCCTGCTACCAACCTTAATACAGTTATACAATCCCTATTTATGCAAACAAACTTTGATATATATCTACATTCATTCAATCATAGGTTACTAAACTGTTTGGAGAGTTTAACTAGTCTTTCAAGATCAGGAACTGGACTACTGTAGAGCAATAGTGTGCATATTTGACACTCAGCCAAGCTTTCTGCAAAGCCCCTCAGTGCTCAGACTGATACAACAGAGAAACAGCTTCTTGTTCCTATCGTTGTGCCTGCTCACTAACAAGACAAGAGATTAACCAGGCAAGTTTTTAACAGGTTAGGTGATTGATACTACCTAATAATTTGATTAACAAGCTGAGTACTGGCACAGGTTAAGCAGCAGGAGAATACTGCCAGAGGCTAAGAGGATGGAATGAAACTGCCTCTTTCAACAAGAGCCTGTTGTATTAGCTCGGGCATCTCATTTGAACTCCACTCTAGATAGAAACAGCATCTACAAACCCATTTTTCCACCCTTACCGAGCACTGGAACTCACATTGACTCCAAGATTCACACATGTAACGGGCTCCCACTGATCTGTACTTGGCATGGCTGACCTTAGGCAAAGCCAGTGTTTCAAATACAGTAAACATGGTTTATTTATGATTGGGAACCCTCACTGCTAAACTTGTAACTCAGTACAAGCTTCCCACAGGGACACCACTTTCACCTGCCCAGTTTAAGAGAAGTTTGCTCTTTTGAACCACACCACCACTAATGCATAGAGAGCGGTGTATCTTGTCTCTCACCTTCCCCAAAACATACACTAAATTAACAAGTCAACATGGTAAAGTGGACTACCAGATTTATGATACTTTAGCAGGACAGGATATAAAACATCTGTACTGCCAGCGAGTGTAGTGTTACATAAGCCACCAGTAGAGAGTTATCACAGCTGAACTCAAAAAGTAAAGGAATTTAGCCACAGGAATCAAGGTGGGAAGGTTAAACATATATTCTAGATACATAATTTAAAGTGAAAGGGAACTGAAAGCTATTAGCCAAGCACTTTTGCCTATAGAAGATTTTTGGGGCACTTTTTGGGTATTGCGTATTTCCTACCAGGAAGCTGAGCTTTTCTTCCTGGTATCTACAATAGCTTTAAAAATAATTAGCAGCTAAAGATGCAGAGTTGTTACAACATTCCTTGGTTAATGAGATAATCTAATCAAATAAAAAGTAGACTTAAAGATGGTGTTTGAGGAAAGCAAATTTTTTCAGGACCAGGGCTTAGAAAGCTCTCCAATATCACAGACTCATTCTCAAGGCAGTTCACTAGAAAGACCACCACCCAGTTCAACCGAGCCAAAAGGAATACACATGAGAAAATGAGAAACAAGCCTTCTGGCTTTAAAAAGGCATGCAACTGCCAAATTCTTTCCTTTTCTTAGTTTTCAACTCGGTGCTAACTGCCAAGTCAAATGAAATCACTAATGTTGACAAGAAAATCCTGGATATTTGTAGAGGTTAATAATGAGATTCATTATACACAGGTATAATGAATTAGGACTCGGAGGACCCACCCTACTGATACACAGCTCTTGCTGCAGATGTGCAAAAGCCACTTAGTACTCTGCCTGTGCTTTATAATGTTATTTGGCTAGAAGGTCTTCAACCCTGGTCAGATATAAATTTTATGAGAAATATTTCCTTAATATTTACCCAAATTTTGTATCTTCCTTAACTCCTTCAGCATACAATATAAGCTGGACAGAGGGCAACCAGGCTTTTATGCAGTAGTTCCAATGACAAAGTTGTTCTGCCACTATTTTTACAAAATTAGTCACTTTGATAGCCTGTATGGTCTTTCTTACACTTTAGGTGTACAGGCCTAAATAAAATAAAAGTCACAGCAATCTGATTGTCTAGTCAAAGAGGTTTCCAAGGGGCATATCCAAGCAGCAGTTTGCTTTCAAACTGCTCCCTGAATTCTGCTATACTGTTCAAGACTGAAAACTTCACATGAATGTATTACTGGTGACCTGATACTACACAAGGACTGGCTGAACCTCTGACAGGTGAAGCAAGCCATGAATATGGACAGCTGATATTGGCCATAAGAGCACCTGTCTCTACACACACCAAGGAGAATAAATTACACAAGAGGAACAGGCTAATGAAAACTCCCTATAAACAACCCAAAACAAAACCAAATTAAAAAAAAAAAATCTTCCAAAGAACCCTAACCAAACAAAAAACCCTCAAACAACATCCCTCCCCCCTCAACCAAAAGAAAGCTCACAATCCACTGAGTTCAGTACAGCAAGCAACTAAAGAACAAAACATTGTCAGCCCTGAGTTTAAGACCAGGATCAAGTCTTCAGTACTTACCTTTATCAGTTTTTAAAAGCAGCAAGTCAGCTACTCTGGAGAACACAGTAACTGCAACATTACTTACAACAACTGCAACATTAATATGGCAATATTACTACAGACACAAATGCTATTGTACCAATCTCACAAAAAAAAAAAGGTGGTTCCTTAAGAGGAAGAAAATAACAAGTAAAAGTGAAACATTGAAAAGTGTTACTTTTTATTATTCTTAAATCCACAAATCAAGAATAGAAAAACTTCTTGGCTTCTACTTCCCAAGACAAAAGTTGCTATAAAACCAATTTTGATATTTAAAACGACACAGTACAAAGAAACTTACCTGGTAGTTGAAGTAAATACTGGTATGGCTCTAGGATTCTTTTAGATGTTTCATCCATCCCATCCATTTTTAATTTCTTAAGACGTAGTTCACTGTTAAAGAAAGTATTATTAACACTATTTAGATTTTTAAAATTGGAAGTAAACAGTAGATGAATACAACTTAAATGTCAGCTGACTTACAGGTTAGGTGCAAATATTCCAATTTTGAGCATGACACCTTCAGTATATAAAAGGTTTCCAGATGTCATTTACCAAGGAAACACATAATACATGCTAAATACAGTTTTCTTTAATTAATAATGAACTTTAGGCCAACTCCTAGACTTTGTTTACTTTTTTGTAGTAGATTGCTTAAGTGATGTATTTAAAACTTTATCAATCACACCAATAAAGCTCCACTGCAAATCTTTAAAGACATTCATACAAAACCCCACATACAAAACCTCACATGACTAATCTGATTAGATCTCCCTAAATGATTTTTCCATACATTAGACATTCCAAAAGTGGAAACATCTAAGAGCAGAAAATACACCTCCGACCAAGGCAACCTAAAGAAGTAGAATACTAGCTTCAATCTTTCGTTATAAGTAAAAACAGAATATACCATTTTTCTACCACTGCTCAAGCATACAGACAGCTCTACACACTTTCCCATACACTATAGATGTAACAGACTCTTATGAATAATCTTTTAGGATCCAGGGCCTACAGAGCTCAACAATTTTCTATTGATTAGCTTCAATTCACATACTTTTGGTCATCTCCAGCTGCATTTTTTTTTCAGACTGATTTCTGTGATACATTTACTATCCTTTCACCTCTGGCCTTCCTTAGTGCACTGCAGATGCAGCAACTCAAAACAATTCTCATGTAGTTTTAAGACAGGAACTGCAGCAGTAGCATAAAGTCTCATGCTACTTTGGCATCACTTCTCAGATACTTCACTAGTATCCTGCAAAGGATTTCTTTCTTTCCTCCTGAAGCAAGTGCATAGCTATGTAAATTAATGTCCAAATTTTGGCTAGAATAGAGCTAATTTTCCTCCTAGTAGCTGGTGCAGTGCTGTGTTTTGGACTTGGTGTGAGAATACTGTTGATAACACACTAAAGTTTTGGCTGTTGCTAAATAATGATCATTGTTAAGTGAAGGACTTTTCAGTTTCCTAAGCTCTGCCAGGGTGCAGGTGCACAAGAAGCTCGGAGAGTACAGCTCAATCAGTTCCTGTCTATTCCCATTCCCACCTTCCACACCCACAAGCATTTGCAGCAGTCTGTACTTGGGGAACTGATCTGTGATAATAACTATTTTTCAAGTTTAGGTATAGATCAATTCCTTTATTTGCTTCACTCTGTGTGTTCATCAGATGTATTGGCACTTCAGGGGTAAGAAAGGCTATTTAACCAAATACAGTTGTCAACAAATGGTCATAAGACTGCACCTTTTGGGAAAGCTTCGCATATTTTCTTGGTAGTGAGGCTGTGTTAAAAAGTACAGCCTTTCCATCCTATCCATGATGTGCCAGCACAACTAGTGGTCAGGCCACACACGAATCAAAATCACATCTGACACCCTTGACTCCTTATTTTGTTGTCAGCTTGTTGCTGTAACTGAAGTGCTTTCAACCAGCCCTGCCACTGAGAGGCAGCTGTCAAACTGTACCCTTACATATAAAGAGTAAATCTCAAAGGACTTCAGCGAGGAGGTAAAATCAAAGATTTTCAGTCTTCCCCCAGATGTTTTAAGCAGAAAGAATCTGGGAGAGATAGATGTAAGGATATACTATCAACCTAACAACTCCCCTGTGACTATTATTTGTCAAAAAGCCACACAGATGGTGATAGAATTCAAAGTGCATTGCTATCCAGCTAGGCTGAGAAGAGACGTTAGGATTGGAAGTGCTCTCCTATAAAAGCTCTTGCTTAGAAGTAAATGTTAAAGCTCTTCCTCTTCCCTCAGGGAATTAGAAGTCTCTTGCTCCTCCGTAAGGCAGTAAGCCAACATTCAGAATCCTCAACTAACTTGAAATTCATTAGTATAGTACAGCATCAACCTAAATATTTGCATCTTTCTGCACAAAACTAATAGGAGTTTACCTGAAATACTAAATATCAGCAGAAAATTAATCAGGTACTTCTGCCACAAGTACAGAGGTTCTTACTTTCTTTAAATAAAAGGCAAAAAAGATCAAATGAACAAAAGTAACTAATCTCAAATCAATATAATGAAAATTTTCTATACTACTATTCTACCATTAAATGAAATTCTAGGTAAATCCCCATCAAGGGAAAAAAAAAGTCTGATTATTCATCAGACAGCTACACATTTAACATACCCACTGGTACATAAACAGTGAACAGAACGTCTCCCAGACTTATACATGGAAAGGGACACTTGATAAAGAAACATGTAAATGAAATTCATTACAAAAGCCTCTAAGCAAAAATACCATGATACCAGATGTGTAATATTACTGCTCTTTGCACAAAATTATCACATACAGCACACTTGGGAAATGCTTGATATTAAGGGTTTCCTGCTGAGGTGACTGACCGATTTGTTATGGAAGTTACATTGTTGCACTGAGAAAGACTTCTCAGTGATTTACACACAAGATCTCAAGTCACCATCTCCCAATAAAAAGTAAAAACCAGCAGTTAATAAATGAAAGGCAAAGCAAAGCCTTTTGTTAGTAAAAGTGCAAGAATTGATTACATCTATGCTTATTCATAGGATTCATAGGATTAAAGCAGTTAAGGCCATTTTACCTTTTAAACCATCACAAAAACTTGCTACATTTCAATTCATTGTGCATAACAAAGTTAATTTTTCACTTATTTTTCAATATCTTCACATAGGCAAAAAGAACAGCCACACACAACAGAGAGCCTAAACAGCTGCCTTTTGGACTGCATCAAACATTATCTCTGATGACCTCTTTGAAAACACACATGACACTAGGATAAGATGGTGACGTGGGCCTCCATAATGTGGAGCTGTGATCTGTGTCTAGGACCTTTCTAGAGAGGATGAAAGTTGAATATTAATGATGATTAACTCTAGGCCAAATGTCAAGAAAAAGTTTCCCTTTGGAACTTTGAAAAACAGCTTCTCATGCTATCCTGTTCCATTCCACTCTGCAGACCCTTCTTCCCCTCCTCCCAAACAGGGGGAATAATGTAAGAGTCTGAAATAGTCCAGATTAAATATAAAGATAGTATTTTAAAAAGTATCATCGTCTCAGGGGCTGCAGTCATAGTGAAATTACAGAGAAAATAAGAGACAACTACCAAAGAAGCAAAGAGCTCCAGTATAAAATGAACCGTTCAGAAAGTTCTCAAATCAGCTCCATCACAGAACTTAATGCACTGAGACACTGGCTTTGCTGTAACCAGTGGGGGGGGAAGAAGCCTCAGATAAGGGGAGCAGGTAGGCAAGAGAAGTAGAGTTCCAAAAGGAATATACAGAAAACATAGTGAACGTGTACTGTTTCAAACAGAGACTACCAAAAGTCTTAATCCAAATACAACTGGGACACTAGTCCACATTCCCATTCTAATTAGCAGAGTCGTGTTTATAACCCCTCCGAGGCTGACACCGCACAACATCTCGCATTCAAGCTGCGGGCAGGCAAGCTTCCCACAGCTAGAAGGGCAGTCGCAGACCACACATTCTCCCCGAAGATGCAGCTAAATAAAAAATAGCTTCCCATAGCCGCCACTCCAACAGTAACGCCAGAACGACACGAGCATACTGCTCCTGTGATCATGGTTCCATTTTAATGGGGATTTCCAGGAAAAATTGAGCACGAATGCAACAGAAGCTAGTGAACAATATCTTGGCCACCAAAATCCCGGCACGCAGACGGAGCGCTGCGTTACACGGTTAAAACTCACATTTCACAGAGAACACGAAGTTGCTGCCGCCTTGTCTGCAGCTGCCAAAATCCCGCCACAGTCAGACCGACCGAAATAATATTCATTTTTTTCGGAGTTCAACACGACAGGCGCAGCCTCCTCAGCTGCCTCCAGAACACCAGGACGAGCGGGCCCAGCTCTTCAGCGCCATTTTAGGAGCTCGAGAGCCGAGGACGCATCGCTCCCCCCGCCCGCCGTCCACCCCCATTTTCTGATCGGCGCTGTCGGGCTCAGCCACCAGGGAGGGCCGGGGAGGGCCGGGAAGCGCCGCC
>WBNO01020090.1:13446-26504 GCA_013400575.1 Peucedramus taeniatus
CCGTCAGTCAGTCATCGGTGCGGGAGGGGGAGGGGGATCGAGCCGTGCAGTCACCGCCGCCGGGGCCGCGCAGGACGGATCGGCCCCTCTGCGCGCCGTGCGGGGCCGCCGCCAGCGGAGCCGCTGCAGCAGCGTCGAGCGGGGCCGGGGGGGCCCGGAGCTGAGAGGAGCCTTCGCCCAGTTCCTTTCCGTGCCCCCCGCCTCGGGCCGGGGNCTGATGCTTCGTCTTCCCCACCCCAAACACCCAGTGGCGGGCCGGGGGGAGGGACCGGCGACTTCTCCTCCAGCCCCTCTGCCGGGAGGGACGGAGCCCCCTCCTCCACAGTCGCACAGATACACGCTCCGTGTCCCCATCGAGCAGGTCGGGCCCCTTTCTCCCCGCCCCCCTCCCTTCCTCCCTCCCCGTCCCCGCTCTCTTCTTCTTCTTCTTCCTTTTCTTCCCCTCCTCCGCCGTCTCCTGCCTGCTCTCCCTCCCTCCCCCCGCCTGGACGCGCTGCGCCGAGCCGGGGAGTTGGGGCTCTTGCTGCCGAAACTCCTGCGGCGGAGTCAGCGCTTTCCTTTATTTAGGGGGGGAGACGGAGGGAGGAGGAGCCGCCGCGATCCGGAGCCGCAGCCCGGATCTACAAAAGCGTGTGTGTGTGTGTCTGTGTCTGTGTCTGTGTCGGGGTGGGGGGACTGCTCCCGACACCCCGCTCCACTGCCGTGCACACGGGCACTCCTCGTACAATGGAGGAAGAGCCTTCCTCCCTCTCTCCCTCCTCCTCTTCTCTTTCACTCTCCCCGCGGTAAAGCCATGAGGGGGGTGTTCTTTGCGCTGGGACCCCCACGGGTGCCCTCCCGCCTCTCGGTGCCCGGGGAGGTGGCGCAGCGGCCCGGGGAGGCGGCCGGGGCGCCTCCCCCCTCCCGCGGCAGCCGGGGGTGGGTTGTTGTTGTGGCAAGTTTCTCCTCCTCTGACAGAAATGGCGTCAGTGGCAGCGAGTGTAGGGGAAGCCGCGGCGTGTGGGAGCCAGGGGGGAAAATAGCGGCCGAGGAAAGAGGGAAGAGGGTGAGACGCGGGAGTAGGGGGGATCTGGGGAAGGAAAGGGGTAGTTTCGGGAGGAGCCCAGCGCCCCCACCCGATGTTTGGCTCCCCTCCCCCTCCCCGGTGCGAGCGGCTGGTGCGGTGCCTTAGCGCTTTGTTTTAAATTCCAGGTCCAGCCTCGGCCGCTCAGCCACAATCGAGGCTTTTACCGCAGCCTGAGCTCATCATGAAGGTAAAACACTCGCTTGTGTGCCTGGGAGGGGAAAGGAGGGAGGGGGGATTGCATGGAAAAATGCTGTCCTATCTGTTAGTCCATCTGTCCCGACCCCGTTGCGAGGCTCGGTGCTGGTGCAGATCCAGACTGCGGGCAGCTTCGCCCCCGCTGCCGTATTTCGGTGCCTTGGCTCGTTTACTGATCGTGGGGCGGGCTTTGCTCCACCGCGTTATGCTGGGGGAAGCTGTAAGTTCCCCGAGCAGGGGCTGTTCTCCTTCAGAAATATTGTTTGTACGAGAAAAAGGACATGGCTGCCTGGGCTGAGCTTGCTTCATGGAGGAGCAGGGCACAGTCACCCTGCTCGAGAAAGTAACGTTGTGGGGGAAATGCTGGCTCTACAACATTGTTTACATGAATAGAGGGTAGATTTACTTACTTTCTATTCGTCAATAGGAGTTTTGTTGAATGAGTAATGTTGATGTGATCGGGGAGGGTGCATGTAAGTGATTCTCCGCAGTGAAATGATTGCTGTAAGGTGTGGAAAGATTTTCAAACAGGTTCTAATTTTCCTCTCGGTGCTGTGTAGTATTAATGTACCTCACTGTCATGCATTTTTCTTCTCTTAGACCTTTCTAGACTATTTATGTTTGGTATAGTATGCAAGCTTTATAGCAAAAAAGATTGTTTTGGTGGAATAGAATTATTTTTTCTCTGTGTGGCCAAGAACTGTGTAAAAAGTTGTTTTTAACAACTGCGTTTGTTAGGGATTTTTTTTACCATTTTACTGATGTGTCTCGCGCAACCTGCCATTTGTGTTACCATCACCCCCATGTAATTCAGCTCCCGGTCCTGCTGGGCAGTAAATCTCATTTCAAAATATTATAAATCTTATGAAAAACAGTTGTTATAAACCTGTGATGCATCAGTTCTTTGGTATTTGTTAATAAAAACGAGCAGTCTGTATGTAAGTTCTTCTACTATCAGAGTTTTTGCCTGCTGTCTGTGAATTATGTAAAATGTGCACCCAGTACTATATTTACTGCTGGAAATGGTAAATGAAATAGAGTCTTTTAACTTCTAGATTGATCTGAGTTGCTGAGCAGCGAAGTCTTTCTGTATAGCTGTTAAAGGTTTAGCATGTGTTTTTTTTTACTTTGGTGACTTTATGACAGTATTTTGCTTAAATCATGTTTTAATTGCCCTGTGATTTTTCTTTAGCAAGAATACTGAAATGTATTCTTTTTAATAAGATAGACATGTGCTGAAATACTGCTCATGTCTATCTTATTAAAAGTAAACTATTTATGAATTTACAACAACAGGCTGTTCAAGTTGTATGATAGGGAGCTTTCCAAATGTGGCTTATTGCCTGGTGGGGATACTGGAGATGGAAGCAAGATAAATAGGAGGCAGTATAGGGAGCTTTTTTCCCCAGAAGGGAGAAACACTTATTTAAATGACAGTTAAATTTGCATACGTTTCTAATATTATTTTTCAATGTAAACAAATCTTACAGTTACCATAGAGATTAGGTTCAGATACTGAGGTTTTAGAGCCATATTAATATGTAGATAGACCGTTAGGAGCATGTGGAGGTCAGATCACAAGTAGAACACAAAGTGTTCTGTGAAACAGTGATACAGATCCACTTCAGGCTGAATTGAATGTATAGCAGATGATTAAATTTAGAGTAACAAATACAAAATCCTGTTAATAGACCCGTATTTTTTTTAACTCTCACAGCTTACTTATTCTTCAGCAATGTTTTTGCTACTATTGCATGTTTATTTTAAAAGTTAGGATAAATTCTGTCAGAGTGTTCAGGTGTTAAGTCTGTAATTTCTGCCATTTGTGTGTGTGTGTGTGTGTGTAGTGTTAAATTTACATATGCTTGAGATAACTCCAGTACTTTATTTACTGTGCCCTGTAGTGTTAAGGGAGGTTAATCTGTATGTCATTACTTTGAAGCTTTAGTTATTACAGGGAGATTTTTAACAGAATTGTGGTTCCAAAGAAATTTCTGTGAATCAAGAACCTAACTGAGATTATAGGAGTTATAGCCTGGCTTAAATTTGTAATTTATTAGATAAGCTTACAAGGATACAAGCTAGTCCAATAAAAAGCAGTAAGGGAGAATGCTTAAGAGAATTATTAGCTTTCTGTTCATATCTTGTTCACTTCAAGGTAACATTGACTATATTAGATCAAGATACTGTTTAAATATGACTGTATATTTCTGTGCATTTATTTTTTAAGTTATCCAAAGCGTACGCTCTTTGGATACTGAAGGACACTTCGACATATAGAGGATTTAATGCTTTAAGACCTAGTCTTGCTTAGTCTGCTGATGCAGACTTGCTTCTGACTGCATGATTGAGGCCTGTGTTTTGATTTAGGTCTTGGTCATTCTTTCAAGTGCAGAGCCTTAGAACTGGATTCCTTGTCTGTAGCTTTGTCTCTTTATGTGAACTTGAACAACTCAATTAGCTTTACTGACTTCTTCCCCCCCACCTGTATGGTATGGATAAAATGTTGATCTTTCTTTGTAAAACACAGTGAGGTATATTTAGGAACAGCACCAACAATTGTATTGAAACAAAACTGTAAGTCACTGGTGTCCTTGCGTTTCGCAATGCTTTGACACAAGGGAGGTATGCTGCCTGCTAAAAGATTACCAAAGCTGTTGGTATAATTGCTCTCCTTGTAATAACCCAACTTAATCCAAGGAAATAAAGTCCCTCATATAAACCAGTAACTTTGGCCTAGTAAGTAGTCTTCCCATGGACTGCTAAGACCACTTAAAAACAGACTTCTGAAATATGTCTTACAAGAAGTGTTCAAGTCTTAATAGAATTATGCTTGTTATTGTGATGTTATACTAAATCAGGCTTTTTCCTGTGTTGATTGGCCACTGATAGTACAGTTGTGTTGATAATAGCTAGGATTGCTTGCATGTTGTGAAGTTTTCTTATTGTTAAGTTTAGCACCTTTTGTATAAGGCCTTTTTGCATTATGTCAGAAGAATGTAGAATGTGTTTGATGATTTAAAAAGTAATTGCATGTCATCAAATGACTACTTACTAAGTAGGTAGCAATATATGTAAAAGCATTCTTATAGAGTACTTTTTTTAGCTCCAAAAACAGGAAATAAACTCCCTGAAAGCAAAGTGTCTGCTTTTAAAGAGAGAAAGAAACACAAGCTTGGTTTCACCAATGATTTGTACTAAGAACTGCTGCAAATGCTCATGAGATTTTTAATATGTATCATGGCATTTGTTTGGTATATAAATACGTGAAAGAAGGTAATATACCCACTGTAGTTAAAAAGTCACTGCTGAGTGGGGATCAAAAGAGTAGATATCCCAGAAGCCAGAGCAATGCTCTATGAATTAAGAGATCTGATATGATTGTTTAAATGTTTTGATACTATTTGGATGTTAATGTTTTTCGTTCTGTAAAGTACAAATTATTTAATGGTTGTTGATAGTTATCTTTGGTAATCCTAGATGTTCCTGGGTGCTTGCTTAAGGTTGCCATGCTAACAAATTAAGAAAGCCATACCTATGTTTTATGGTAGATTTTTTTGTTTTGGTTTGGTTTTAATACATCCTGAATTTACGTTTTTGTTTCAGTAGTCTGTCCTAGTGACCTCTCCAGCTACCCAGAGAGATTATTGGTGCACACTGATGCTGTAGCTACTTTCCCTTAATGTGTGCCAGACCATTGCTCATATTCTCTGCTAGTATGGCTGAAGACAAAAGTAAAATATCTAGTAAACTTTTCAGCCACTAATTTCCAACTTCGAGCACAAGTCAGTTGAAAATCCCATTGGTGTTAAGCAGGCTGGAAACCAGTCGTGGAATGTAGTGACCTTTCACTTTCTGGTTAACTATTTGAATTACAGCAGAAATGGAGATTTCTAAAGGATGAGTACTGTTAGAATAGTTTTTGTGATGGAGGCAGGAGAACAGGTATGTCTTTAGAGGTGGTTTTACTCTATAACTTCTTTTTACATTGTGAAAAATTATTTTCTTAAGTTTGTTCCTCATATTCCAGTTTGAACAAGTGGTCACAGGCTGTTATTGACTTCCTCATGCTTGCATAATTATGTAGAAATGAAAGCAAACACCACTTGCACCAAGCAATTACAAGTCATGTTGGAATAATGTATGTTATTTTGAAATTGTTTATTTGCACTTTTTAAATGCTAGTCTTTATATATTTTACAGTGGATAAGCAGCATGGAGGTCTTGAATTCAAATCTGCATGGGTATTATGGGGCTGTTGAATAGCTGTATTGGTTTGTAAGGGCTCACAGTTAATTAGACCACATAGTGGGAAAAAGGCTGTCTTAGATTGAGAAGACTGAAGTTGTAATAAACTATGAGCATTAGTACAGTTAAGTTGGTTGTGTTATCTTCAAAGTTGATGAAGGATTTTTGGGTCAATGCTCTCATGGCAGCATAACTATTGCATGAGCATACTGTCTAAGAAAAATGTTACTAGGCAGAATAATGAATGTGCATATCTTCCCTGGAACACTTTGGGATGGTTATTCAGTTCACTTTGTAATCCAAAACAAGTATTGTATACATGTAGAGCAGAAGCATGCTGTGATACACATTGCATTTCTGTTTTCAAAGAAATTCTTCATTGTAGTTGAAAAGCCCTTTGAAACAAAATGCAGAGGTTTTGAGATATTAATCTTTACTATCACTGTCAAATACTTAATCTGAATGCTTTGCTGATTGAGTAAAGCGAAAAAATAGTGCTAACTTTGAGAAGGTAGAAATGATGCTGTTGTCACTAATTGGTTTCCAATTTTTTGTTTAAATCCTACAGAGGCATTTTCCTCAAAAACATATGCTTTTATAATAGGCTAAAGAATAAAAGGGAGTTTGAGGTGACCTCATTGAAAAAGGTAACAAATTTTACAGAAAAACCTAGAGCTTAACTTTACTTGGCACCCTAACGTACACAGCCATCCAAATGCTTGATTATTTATCAGTTCATACTTATTGAAAATAGTTAACTCACTTTCTGTTCACTACCTGTTGTGAAATGCAACAGTTGGATTCTCTGCATTTCTACTTAATAGGCCCTTCAGCTGTTTCTACTGAAATGTACAAAGCTGAAAACCATGTATCTTGAATTATTTCTGCCTTAAATGTGATTCAGGTCACAGTTGAGAAATATTGAGAAGTCAGGTACTGTGGCTGCTTGCTTTTTAATTGATGTGCTTCAGTAAAAAAGTACTACTTTTTGCATTTTCCACTTAGCACTTAGTGTTGTCCAGTTGCTGTGCTTGCTATCACTCACTGGATATTTGCTTGGATATGTGCATGGAATGGATTTTTAAAGACTTCTAGAAGACTTCAAAAAGCCTCCAGGGAACTGAGAAAAATTGTTTAGCCCTATGCATAAACTAAATGTTAGTGATTTAATATGTGTTACCATAATTATTTTTAAAGGATTTGATGGAAAGTCATAAATCTGGGTAGCTGGGTTTTTTGTTCTTTTTTCTGTTAACATGGGGTGATCAGATGAGGGGATATTTCAGGGAATTCAAGTAAGGAAAAGACAGCAAGCCACTTTGATATTCAATACTTGACAAGACATCTATTTTCCTTCTGAAGATTAGTTTGAACCAGGGGAGAAATTCAATAAAGAGAGCACTATTTTTTTTTGTGGTTTGTTTTTTTTCTTTGTGGTTTTTTTTTTTTTTGTTTTTTTTTTGTTTGTTTGTTTGTTTTTTTCCTTAGCAGACTATAAAGCAGTCATGACCTGTTTAGCAAGAAGTGTTTGTAAGCAAGCTTGGAAAGCCAGTTGTGAGAATGTCGGTGGAGGGTGTTGCTGAGTTATCTGTAGAAAACTAGGACTGAGATGAGCGAGCTGCTTTACGTACGACCACTTGTGTGGCAGTGACTTCCTGAGTGAGAGTATCTATTAATAAATTGAATATGGGGGTACCTGAACCTGTCTTCACTATAAAGAAAATTGTGCTGAGCTATGAAAAGGCATTTTCCTTACTGTGAGCAAAAGCAGTAGGAAAAGGCATCATTTTAGTTAACATGGAGTTACTTGCTCCCATTGCTGTTGTCTTTGAGCCTGTATTTGCTCTAGAGTGAAGATGGTAGTCAGTACACCAAAGAAAAGATTTTTTAGCATCCAGAACTCCCAGTTTAAGTAGTCTTTGATTGTGACTTATGCAGATCCCCTTAAGGAGTAACTAGAGACAGCATTCATCAGTTGTCATTTAAGCTAAGTGTAAATGCAGACATCTGCAGAGCTTTGTTGCAGAGCTGATCACCCAGGTTGGACTAATGTGAATAAAACTGTTCTTGGGCAGAGGAGTTTGCTGTTCTTACTGTTTAATCTGTTGGTTTGTCCCCCAACAACTTGAAGCAAAGGATTTTGTTTCATAAGAAGTTTGTCAAATTAAGGTATTGTATGGTCATGGAAGAATGCAGTCTTGTCTCCTTTTTCCACTCTTGGCTCTTTATTCTCATTGTCTTCCGTGCTAGCAGTCCATTTGTATGGTGCCAGAGTACCCGGAACCAAGCTGAAATTAGAAACAATCAGATACATAGACTCTTCACTTCCAGACTGTTGCTGTCCTTACCAATGCCTGGCAGAGGAAGAAAGGGCACAAAAGCAGATATGCACCAAGACTGATTAGGATTGGTTTAAACTGCATGTGAACACACATCCTTCCCCATCCATCTGCCAAATTAGCAGTTTACAGTCATTAGGCTAAACATTTTGTAAACTCTCTACAGGTGAAATTGCCATAGAAGGTTTTTTGTGCTTGCTTGCTACCTAGAGCACCAGACTTCTTTACAGGTTTGAAGTCCATATTGTCTAGAAGATACTGAGTGAAAAGATTTAATTGAACTGATGCTGTGTCTTGAAAATAATTAATAAAATTCAATTTTCAATATGATAAACACTGATTTCAACCAATGGAGAGGTCTTAAAGAAGAGATGATATCAGGTGAAAAAACTCATTTTTTAAGGAGGCCAATATAAGCTTTGCTTTCCCTCCTCCTTCAAGTTCTTATTCAGCATTTGGAGAGAATATGATTAACAACAATTATGTTTCTTTCTACTTAAATAAGAGAAACAGTTTTTCAGGTATTACAACTTTCTGTAGAAAGATATTTATAAGTATTATATTTGTGTCCTACAAAGGTGACAATCTCTAATGCCTGTAATAAGTTTTGACAATAGGTACTTTTACCAGTGGATGGAAGATGTAAGCAATTGTGCTACCTTTATTCCAAACTAAAACAATAGGAAATGATAATCTGGGGAGCAAATACATCATTCTGATAAGGAAGTTGAAGGAAATCTAAGTAAAACTTTCAAATTTTTTGTGTGTGTTAAGAAAGCCTGTATATTTATGGGTAGACAAGTGGAGACTTGGTGACAGTTGGGTGTTAATGTCAGTTGGAGATGGTAGAGTGAAGTGTGTGACATTTTCTGCTTATTACCACAAACTTAATGCAGATATTTGGATGATATGTTATCTTCCTTTCTAAGAACTGGTGTTCTAGCTGAGCTTTTATCTGTGATCCTTTCTCTTTTCCCTCTTAAGTGTCCTTCTAACTTAGTATTCCTCATCATTTAAGACAATCCTTCTCAATCAGATTTGAGAAATGGGATTTGACTTCAGCAAAATTCAGCTCCAAATGTATCTGATGCAAGGTTTCAGCTGTAATAAATAATGTAGTAGGGAGTAATTTGTTTTTTCATGTTCTCTTCTGATTTGAAAAAAAATGTTTCAGGTTGTGGCAGGGCAACCTGATCCACTGTGATAATTTTTTTTCCTTCCTATTTTCAGCTGTCCTCTCAACAGCAGATTGCAAGCTCTAAATCTCATTTGTACATTTAAAATAGTCCACTTCGTGTTTTCTTAAAAATAAATGTGGAATACATTCTTCTAAGATTTCAAAGAATACTTTAAATTAATTTTAAATGGTGGAAGATACTTTCCAATATCCTTTATGAGTATTAATGTGAAAGAGTGTTAAGTTAATCTTTTTGTTAATGCTATGACATTAAGGTTGGCGTTAACTTCTTTTCCTGGGAGAAATAATAAGGGATTGAGACATTTTTTAAATGAGTACATGTTATACCAGCATTTCAGAATTCAGGAATTTGTAATGGAAAATATGTTTTCACTTTTAAACTTTTTATTGCTCTGCTTATTGAAAGATAGATATTGCTGCAATATTAAATGAACGTAACTTCAAATTACATTACTAAACTTAAAAATAAAATATATATGCTTCTTAATCTTTGTGGTTCCATAAATATAAATGCGTTTTTGAAAAAATAGCAATAATTTTATAAATTTCCACTTCAGTTTCTTTAGAAAGTTGCCCTGCTAGATGGGCATCAAGGGAGACAGTGAAATACTTAAAAATAAGTAAGACTGCAGTACTGTTTGAAAATTAGAGTTTGATATGTACCAATGTCTTGCTGCCTGGAACAGAGACAAAAATGGAGACGATAATTCAACTTTGAGTAATTTCCATTTTCTAAATGCAGATTCATTCTGAGGTGCTCTTCCAGAGCTTCACAATGGCAATCCACATACCTTTACACATAGAACATGATTTAGGTAACTGTGTGGAGTCTTTGTCTTCTTTGCAGAATTTCCTGCCTATGTTCCTGCAATGCTGTACAATTTAAAAGAGATTAAATCTTGGATTCTTTACTTTACTCACAGATTACTAGTGCAGTATTTGCATTCCTAAATTTCAAGTAGTACAAAGATTGTGTCACTTGATGACATACTGTATTGGATACATAGGTTGAAACCTGCAACATCACTCTTCAAATATATTCTGATATTCTTTATCTATTTTAGAATTGGACTGCCAAGGTTCCTGCCAAGTGTGTTCCCTGGAATAATTTAACATGAAATTCCAGATAATATTAGTATGTATATTAGATGCCTGTCTACACTAATTCAGTTTTTCTTTGCTAGTAGCTCTTTGGCTGTTGAGCTGATATTCTGATTTCATTTTACTTTGCCTGATGCGAGCCAAAATGTTGGATTAATAAGGTAAACGTATTTAATTTATAAACATTTCATAAACACTTTATTTTTAAAAATCATTATCTATTTCATACATTGTACATATCTATATGTACACTTGCCAGTGTAGGGTGATTTAGGTTTTTAGATGCAAGTAAAGTGAATAAGCTGGTTTTGTTACATTCTATATTGTAAGACAAATACTCTTTTGGTGACAGGATAGTAATATAATAATATATATGAGAGAGATAGGTGTATGTTCTGCTATGACAGATTTCTTTACTGGTGTTGTATGTGGCATTGGTAGCATCTAGAGAGCAACTCAAGTGGTAGTAGGTCAACTTTAAATTAGTGAAATGTTTTTATTTGTGGCTCAAGTAGCACTGATTTCACTTCAGTAAAATTATACGTACTCTTTTTTACACTAAAATAGAGAACAATCTTCCTTTTTTGTCACTGGAGTACCTTCCTATGCAACAGCACTTATTTGAACATTTGAAATTGTGTAATGAAATCCTAATTATGGTCTGACAATAAATATTAAACATAGCATGTTTAAACATGCTTATAAACATGTTTATTCCACATTTATTATGTGGAATAAAACTGATGCATGATACTTAAGCTGGCCTCATCAAGTTTCTCTAGTTATGTGTGTTGTATTTACATAGTTGGAGTTTTGGGGAAACAAATCAGCTTTTAAGATCTTCATATAAATATACATATATATTAAAACAAACAAACAAAAACCCAAAACGAAATGGTAAATTTCCTTCCAAGGCACTTGATTCTAGACAAATCCAGATGCAGTTCCAGAACTTTGCTATCTTACTACTGTAGCTGGATATTCTTTCTATGTTTGCTCAGAATTGAACTTGGGGAAAAGACCCAAACCACTGCAGTACTTGAATGTGATATGCAGATGGGACTTGTGTTTACAAAAAACCTCCTTAGTCCTAAAGGAACTGTACCATCTTCCCTTTTTCTTACCTGGCAGTTTCTCATCGAACAGCTTTTTTGTCCACTGAAACAACATTCCAGCCAAGTAGCATGTGGGCACATCAGTTGCTTAGTAAGGCTAGTGTGAATGCTTTAACTGGGTATTCCTCTTTTAGCAGGGTGATGCCCAGTATTCTGTGAAAATAAATACTACATTAGGCTGATTTGTCATATTGTAGTACTGGAAGATTAGGTTTATCCTTTAAGCCATGTATTTCAGAATTTCTCTTCAATTATCTTCTTAGGCTTAGGGAAAAACATTGATCATAAACATAAAATTAATTAGAATTTTATTGGCATTTGAAATTGATACTGTAACCTGTTGATTTGTTGGAGACACTGATATTTTAGTGAGACTCGTGCATTGTGTCTTGGAACTGAAGACCTCTTGAGGTGCCTCTTGTTCAACTTTCCAGAACGGAACAAGATTTCATGTGGAAAGTAACAGCAGAATTGTTGACATGCAAAAGACTATCAAGTAAAACGTAAGGTAGACTTTTTCTCTTGAGTAATCCTAAATGTTACTTTTTGAAAAGAGGCTAAAAAAATGAAGGTTTTAGTATAAGAGGCTTCAAGACTTTTAAGAAAAAAACTGGCAAAACTTTACATAATAGCTTCAGCACACTTGAAAGCAGTGAACAGACTCTTACACTACCTATGCAACTTCAAAAATTTTATTCTCTGTTCTTTAATATGTTGAAGAGTTTTGTGGAATCTGAGCAAGGATCTTTGTTTAAATAGTCACTCCCTGGAAATGGCTGCCATTAGTTACAGGCTAAGCCAGCTGAAAATGTTTTGGAAACAGGTGCAGCAATGAGTAGCCAAAGAAACTGAAGTATTCTGGGTGAATAAATTTGATAAAAGGTATGAAACAAGTAGTTTAGGTTCTTTAATTCCTTGAAGTCTGAAAGGTAGGCTAGCTGAATACTAACTGCACATATATTGTTCTTACTCCCTATATTTCTGCAGTGGCGCTTACACTTTCTGTGTAGCATGCATCTAAAATATGTCTTCATAATTATGCAGCACTTGACAAATCTCCTCCAAACTTGTCTTCAGCTGAGTATTTCTGTTTTCTTAATATCTGATTTATTTTTAATGCTTTCAGGCTTGGTTGGCTATGGGTATTTTCTGATGGAAAATCTTGCATCACTGTTTTGAATAGTTGCCACATTGACTGCATTTTGTGTTTTTTCCCCCAAACCTCCTTTCACAAACTTAAATACTGAACTCTTACTCTGCAAAATGAATGGTGTTGTGGAGAGGAATGAGAAAGTGAAATTATTAATTTTCTTTTAATACACTTGCTACTGACCATGAAAGAGTATTTGGCCAGTAGTATTCCCCAAAAATGAATTGAGATGGGAGAGAACTTTGCATGTGTGCTAATGTTTGTTAAATTTATGTAAGTTAGGAATTGTGTTCCTGCAAGTTAGGATACTTGTAAAACTATCTCACAGGAGAATATTGTTAAAGAAACACTGTAGTTTTTATGATGAAAAAAGAGAAATAATAACTGGATTTGAAATTTTAATCCTCACTTTTTCTTAACCCATATGCAATTGTACTGAGTTACATATGCCTTACTCCAGAAGAGGCATTTATTTCTAGTCATCTGGGGAAAGTGGGATATAGAAATAATTGTTGGTTTTTTCGACATGGAGAGTGAGGGAATGATTTACAATATACTTAATAGTTTGAGGAACTGTCCATTTGAAATAAAAGTCTCTTGTTGAAAATACTGTTTATATTTTTCTGGAAGAGGATTGCATAAGTGA
>WBNO01020090.1:26516-46619 GCA_013400575.1 Peucedramus taeniatus
AATAGTAGAAGTAGTCTGCTTGTGAGCATGATTATAATTTACTGCAGTTTTCCTTGGTAAATTGTGGTACTTATTTCTTTGCTGCCCCAGCCTAACCAGTGTCCAGCTTAGTTAAGACATCTGTGTTCTGCAAGGATGTGTATATTTTACCTGGCAGCAGTGGCCCAATAGGTGCTGGTAAGAAACATGAGATTTAACAGAAAATAATGTGGGTTTCTTTTCTCTTTCAGACCCAGATAATTGGTTACGTAATTATAATTGGTTATATAGCTAAAATGTTAACCAGTCTTCTGTTCTTGACTGGAAGCTATCTGTACTCTTAACCAACTATTTTACTGTAGCGGCAGACCAAACCTAATTTTAATTTTGTGCTGCTTGGCCGCTTCTGCATAGTGCAAGTGTGCATACAGTAATGCTAATACTTCACTTCTCTTTAACTCTGTTTGTGTCTTGTCTCTCATTGTCTTTAATGTAGTGCCATGGGTTCTGTAGTCTGTTTCTAAGGAGATATGAAGGTAGAGTTAAGAAATCTTGTTGTTAATAGTCCTGTTCATTATTCAGGGAGCTATAGCTTCATTAGAATATTAGGGGGAAATCAGAACATTTAAAAACTTTGGCTAGTGCAACTCTTCTTATGTAATTTTATTTACCTACATATATAGTCACCTTTTTCTTTGCACATGCAATAGTTGTGGTTGCTTCAAGTTCTTACAGGAGGTTTTCCCCCCTTCTCCTTTTTTTTTTTACTGGGAGAGAAAGCTGAATAATTTTTTTTACTATTTTGAAAGGTGTAATACCTTTCTATAAAGACAGATCTCCATATTTCCATAAAAGAAAGATAGTATGGAGATAGACATTTCTATTGCAGTATAATTTACTGTCAGTTCAAAGATTGTAAGACTGTACTTCAGATGTTAGAAAATACAGCCTCTGCATGGACTAAGGCGGAAGCACTATTGGTACTCCGCATGCATGTAGTTATTGTATGCTATTTGTATCTTAGCTAATGTAATGTAAAATAATTTTTTATTAGAAAATAGAATCTTATTCACAGGATGCTTGAAGAGAAAAATTAATATTTGTCAAATGTGAAACAGGGAAAAAAACTAAGTATTATCATCAGGACACTAAAAAATATATCTAGAATGTATCATCAAAGAGACCAGGATAGATACACATGTAAATGGTAATAGTTGTAATTTTTACTTCCAAAAATTTATGCACTAAAGGTAATAATGGTCAATTTTATACTTACTTTTATACACATACAAACACATATATACATATTTTAATATCTAGAAATTACCTGCAGTTCTTTAGAACTTTCAATTTGTTGGCTAGCTTGCCTTTGAATTTCATCATAATTGTATTCTATTAGATGTTTCAAAAGCATATTTGTGGCATAGGGAATTCCAGGAAAGCCAAATATAAGGGCTTACTCTTTTTAAGCCAAAAATATTGCACTCTTGGTGTATGAGTTGTTTTATGCAATTGAGATGTGTTTTGATAGCTCTCGTGTAATGTTTCCCTTGGAGACTCAAGAGTAGTATAGCAGGTTAGTGGTGAGGAATGAATGCCTAGTTTAGACCTGGAGTGAAGATCTGTCAAAATGTTCCAAAGAAGGATTCCCTTAACACTAAAACCTAAAATCTTAGGTTTTAGTGTTAAGGGAAAGGTGTAGGGATTAGTGTGTATCTAGTTGAAGTCAAACATTGTCAAAACCCAGAACAAGTGAAAAGTATTTTTAGTTTGGCTAGTTTGCAAAATGAGAGTCTTAAGTTTTTGCTGGCACTGACCTAGAAAGGAAGACAAGACTGTTGGTCTGTGCATGCTAAATCTTCTGAAGCCACTGGAGAAATTTGAGGGTATTTTTTCAGAGCAGATCACTGGAAAGCAGAGGAGAGCCTGGTTTGCGTGTTCTGAAGTGCATCTTCAGATTCTGTTACTTGTATCTTAGTGAATCTGTGCCTTGCACTTTGTCCGAGATGAAAACAACCTGTTTGGAGAAGCTAGGAGAAAAGCAAAAGCCAAGTTGGTAGCGAGAACATGAGTTTTTTTCTGTAGGTAAGGTATCTTTGTGCTACATGCTATTAATTTAATATAGTTGGAAATGGAGACTTAGATGACTGTATCTCCACCAGGTCTGAATTTATCAGAAGAAACTAGATGCCAGAGGTGTAATTGAAGAAAATTATCTTTGCAGTGATATTGACCCTTCCTTCAGTTGATGTTTTTAACTGCAATGTCAGGCTCTGTGAAGGGGGAGAAAGTCTGCATATTTATATTCCTGTAACTGCAGTGCTTCTGGGTGCATGTGCTGTTCCAGACAGTGCTGGTGGGATCCCTGGGTTAAATCCATGCAAGACCATGAGAGGACTGAAAGAGTGTTTTCTCATATTTTGATCTCTTTGCCAGTGTGCTGTAACCTGAAACGGGTTTTCTGGATTCAGGTGTGCTTTAGTGTCTCTTATTGCTGTTAAACCTAATGGGGTTACCCTGTGCAAGGCAGTGACTTGTGAGCAATGTCACTTGTCCAGCTGTACAGCTCTGGTTAATTTTCATGTTCTGCTGTAGATCTCTGCTCCTTGAAGGACTTTTTATTAAAAAAGACTGCCTCAGCACTGGATCATCATCTTGATACAAGTTATCTGTAGTCCAGACACATTAAATATCGCATTTTTCAGGAAAGTCAAACCATGCAGTGATTTTTGAGAGGACTGATCCCATTTATAAATTGAATTAAGCGAAGTGCCTCTTTTGTGGTAAATTCTGAATTTTTTGAAATTAATCTTGAACTTACTTCTCAGTTTACAGTTGGACTTCTTATATTTTACAATCACAGATTAATTAAAAATTGTTTTGTTGTGTGATCTAATGGTAGTGGTATTTTGCTAGTTTTCTATAAAAATCAAAAGTTAGAGCATTCCTAGAGAATGCTCAGTTAACCTGCTTTGTTTGCAAATAATTTGTGCTGGATATAAAACTTAACATTAACTGGTTTTTTGAGTGCTATCCAAGTAGATTAGACTTTGAATACAAACTTGTGTTTGACCTTGCATATACTCCAGTGCTGAAGTGCTTTCAGCCAGTTTAAAACCACTTCAGGGTTTTAGTGGAGATGTTTCACTGAAAGCTGTTTGTTTGAACCCAGATCATTTGAAGAAGAGACAGCTTGACTATCAAGTTATTAAAGAAAAAAAAAGGTAGGATGGTAAATGTTATCTTTCCCATCCAGCTAAGGGCCTCATACATTCAGTTTTTGGAATTTGGAAAAAAAAGAAATTTAAGAGCTAGAGTATGCAATGAAAAGGTAAATATAGAAAATGCTATCAAACACCCACAGGAAAAGAAGAAGATTATTTTCTAAGTTTTGAAAATTCTGTGGTTTTTTTGCAAGAGTCTTACAAGTTCTAAATTATTGTGGAGTACTTCCTCATCTTGTAGTTTGAGGCAGGCTGCCAATTTGCCCATTGAGATATCAGCTCCTGCTTTGTTAGCGCTGCTGTGTGCTCTTGCAGTGAAATGATACAATGTACTAAAGTGAAAGAATTGCAATTTAGCAAAAGTAACAGAAACAAGTGAACTCGTGAGTTGAAGCACTTTAGCCCCTAATCAAATGTGTATCAGAACAGGTGCAAAAGGAAGGATGCACAAGGACAGGCATCATCATTCATTGGATTGGAGTTTGGAGAGCCCAGGCTTTTCCCTTTTACACTTGTGAGTTGTTAATTTGACTCACAAAAGTATGAATGAACACACCATCTGTTTTAACTGCTGGTGGTGAGCATCTAGCAGTAAACATCTCCCCCCCACACCTTTCCTAGTTTCAGAAATTAAGAACTACTGTTGGCAGTAGGTAGTGTGTGTCACCAACTTTGATTATTTAAACTCATTCTATTGGATTTATTTTTGATCACTACATTTTTTTGTTGTTTTCTGCAGGTAGGCAGAGATTTTATATTTACCTTAGCATTCCTGGCTTTCTCAGAGGAGTGAATAGGTTCAAGCCTTTTTACTAAACTGATTTTCTAACTTTGCATACTGATCAACACTCCATCCTGATGATTATTCAGAGAAACCAGGAAAAAACAAATAAATGAGTGTGATTTGCATTTAGAACAGTTATATATACTTTTGCACCAGTTAGGTTTAAAGCACTTAGATTTTTAGAAGTTTTCTGTCAGTTCTGTAGCAATCAGGCTGTTTTGCTTCTTGCCACTTGTCAGCTCATAATTCTACACAAAACATTCATATTTTGATTCTTATACAGGTAGTTATGTATTTTGGTTGCAAATACAGCAGAAACTCCGCTTGTAATTTCTCACTTAAAATATTTTTTTTTCTTTTGTAGTCCCCATTTTTGTTTTTCACCTTGTGAATTTAACTAAAGGGCCCATTCCACCTGTTCCTTTGCAGAGATAAAGCATTATGACTATTGCCATTTCAGAAATCTAATAAGAAAAACTGTATTAAATACGAGCTCTGTTACCAGTTTTTTGTAAGCACTAAGAAAAATGCATTATGAAATTCTAATCCATTATAATGGGATGTCTTTGAGGCTAAAAACCGCACAGCTGTAATAGCCACAAGATTGCAGGATTTCAGGGCAATGAATCTAAGTACAAGGCAAGGCAACCAGCTTTGGCCTACATAATTTGTTGAGAGGAAGTGGGGACTGACTGCAACAGTTGAGCTTTTAAAACTAAAAAAGTGAACAGATTGTTGCTGAGTGGAGTTGTGTACAGAGTATTTTTAAAATTAGTATTATGGTTAGTTGTGCTCCAACCAGAGATGAAACCATGTGCATACTTCCTGTCTGTTTGAGACATCGCACAAGTGCCTGGGGGTGGCAAAATGAGTTTTGAAATACATCAGCACAAATCAGAAGTGGTAAAGGTGGTATTTCTTTGACTGAGTGATTTTTCTGATTACTGTGATAGGCTGCTTTGTGTATGGGGCAGTTCACAGAATCTTGAAAAGCACAGGTAATTGTTTAGAAGACTTCATGTTCTGTAGCTGCCTTTTATGAAAATATTTTGGTTTAGCTGTGGGAGTTCCTTGTTGATTCAGAATTGGAGTGTGAATACCTATAGCCATATTAGGCCTAGTTTGAACTGCTACCTCAAAAGCTGCTTGATCATTCTTTTAGTGTGTATTTAGTAAGACTGTTGATTTAAAGGTTCAAAGTGACAGAGTATTTTAATTGATGTTATGATCTCTTCAAGCAACTAGTTACACAGCATGTTAACATCCTTTTTTTTAAACCTAAAAACTCTGTTCATCCTGAAGCTATGGGATTTTTAATGCCCTAGACTATAAGATTAAAGGTCCATGCAGTATTGTTTTTTTCCTTTGCAATGAAAGAGCACTAGAGTCTGACGCTATAGGCTAAACCCAGTGAAAGACTCTAGCTAACCTGTGGGTGTTTGTGATATTTCTCAGTGCAAGTAAAGGCACTGTGGAAGTCACCTTTGTATTATAAATGTGGGCTTGTGGCACTGGCTCTGTCCCCGGGCAGAAAGAATTTGGTAATAGTGCTTTATAAAGCAGGGTAAATTCTCTTGGATGGTTGGCTCAGAACCTATCTGCAAGCACTCCTCTGACTTGTTCAGGCATCTCATTTCCTCTAACAGGCTTCATGTTACGAATTTGCAGTAGTTCAGATCCTCTGGAGGAGTGAGGCTGGTGCTTTATTCAATGAGTCAAGACTCCCAGCACATTGAATCAAGAACTTTGCTGCCTTCTCATCTAAGGTTTTAGTGTCTGGGGCTGAAGGCAGCCAGCAGGCTGAGCTGGGAAGCAATCAACACTTGCCACAGTTTTCACGGTGCAGTATGTGCTGCATTTGTAGTTCACTGCCTTTGAAAATGGAACCTGCTGCATGCTATCCCTACCTCCTGAGGGGGCAGTCCTTGGAAAAATAGCCCAAAAAAAAAAAGGAACATGAGGCAATGTCATATTTATGCCAAAAAGGCAAATGCCGTATTGGAATGTTAAAGTATTACTTGAAAATTGTGTGAAATTATATTTGCTTCTCTTGCCATTAACTAGGCCATACCTGTGTCCAAATTTAGGAGAAATATGTGAGGTAATTAAATCAAACTCCAGAGGGACAGTTCAAAATACAGGGCCTATAGGTAAATACAAATATACTTCCTTTTTTTTTACCTACAGATAAAATTTACACCATAAGTTGTTTTTTTTTTTTCTTTTAGAAATAGGATTACTCTAAGAAGTTGCATCTCTTGAAAGCTACAAAGCAGAAGTACACTTGTCTCCATTTGCAATATTGCTAAGACAAGAAATAACAGTAGCAAGGAGTGTTTAGATGAGAAAAGTCTGGAAGCACTGCAGAGTGTAGGATATTTATTCCTACATGTAAGAATGGGTATTACAGACACCTGTTATGAATAATACAGCTAAAATGATCCTGCTGAGAGGAATGACCTTGATAGCCTTTTATGTGTAATTAAGTTTTTTGTTTGTTTTTCCCAGGAATCTCGTCCATTGTAAGTTAATGTTCGATAAAGTGGTTAGATTAAGTTATTTCAATCTCTTTGTAGGTATTTCCTAAGCTAATTTTCATAGTTCTTTTCTAAGTATCTTGGCCCTGGCCAGCAATTTTAGACTGAATTACTACACAGCAATCGAGGGAGCATGGCAGATGTAAAATCCACTCTCTTGTCTAAAAGTTCTTGTGTTGCTGTGACATTAGACATTTTATACTACCCTACTTTTGGTACACTCTTGTGTACAGTCTGCTCTCTGCTACAAATTAATTTTGTCTCCAGAAGCACAGTGCACAAGTTCTTAGTTCCTGGATTGGATTTGTGCACAGCCTTCATGTGCAGATTGGTTGTGCTTAACTTACTAAATTATGTGTCTTGAGGAAGGATTGATTCTCAATACAAAAACTTCTCCTTTTTTGCTTTGTTTTTTATTTATGTTTTTTGTTTTGTGTTGTTTGACAGTTGTGTGTAGGTTTGGTATTACTTTTGTGTACTCCCCCTTCATTCTCCTGGCTAGCAACAATGGCAAAAACCAAATTCAGAGGCTACACATTAATTTTTTACCAGACTAATGTTGTGATTTAATGTGTTATTCTGTTAAAGTTTTAATGTGGTATTCTAAAAAGTACTTTATATTAAATTACAAATCAGCTGCAGTTATGATTTCATACAAATATACAAAATAATGTCTTAAATGCTTAGAAATTTGGAATATAATTTTATCAGTACATACTTTAACATTGTCAGACTAATAAGATCATAGCTGTGTTTAGTGAATTGACTTGAGTCAGTGTTTCAGAAATCTCATTCTGCTCAGGGATTTTGAATTATATGTCATTCATTCAGCTTTCCCTTTCTGTTCTGACTTAGGAACAAAAATAACTCCTCCCCCCTTTTCCTTATAGCCAATTTAGAAAGTGTGGTACAAACAATGGAAGTAATCAAAGCAAGAAATTTTATTTTGTATCTGCAGCAAAAGGAGTCCTGGTTTATGGTTGGAGTTTTTTGGGTGTTGGTTTTAGTTTTAGTGGTGGGGGTTTTTTAAGGTTCAGTTTTTCAATTTAGCATTCATTTGCTTCTAAAGTTTTACACAATAGAAAATAGTTTTAAAAATTGATGATAATAAAAAGAATCTTAATATGCCACAATTTCAGTGAAAAAAACCCCAGCATTCTTAGGTAGTGATTGGATTTTAGTATCTGTTCACTGTTCTTGTTCTTGCTAGTTCTACTATCTAAAAATATTTCTGTCAACTAAAATGCCAGTATTATCAGTTACCTAGAATACAGACAAGTAATTTCACATACATAGAGCTTCCTGTTCTGTATATTGTTCTGCTGAATTTACTGTGCAACTAACTTCTTAAAAAGAAAACAATCATTAAATTGTCTTTGATTGGAAATAGAAATAATGACCCAGAGTTATCAAATTGTTTTAAAAATAGGTAAGTTTGGGGTTTTTTTCTCTTGAGATTTCATTGACTGTTGTTTTTTTAGACTTTACATAGTCACTTCATAATTTTTCTTAGAAACAGCCTGGACTGGTCTGTTTGATTAAACTGTCAAATGATCTTTGTTCCATCCATTTGGAATGCAAGCATATCATTAGTATATCATTCTCTTCAGTGCTTTGAAACATTCCAAGTTTTTCATGGCAGCATCTTTAAACAGAACTGTGGCACATTTTTTAAAAGAAGGCAAGTTTTCTAGACCTAATAATTTAAATAATACTTCTAAGCAATATCTGAAGCTTTTAGGTGGCAAAAGTGTGTTTATCAATGTAAGAATTGAATTTAACTTAGTTAAAGTGCTAAACAGGTATTCAGAACATACTTTTGCTGAATTATTTTATCCTCTAACAACACTTTACTGATTGCTTCCTTTTTTGACTTCCAGTTCTCCATACTAGAATGAATTTTGGTTCTTGCGCAAAACATAGGAAATGTGAAAGAAGTCTTTAAAATATTTGTGATTAAAAGTCTTCATCGAGAACCTCCTTATTTCAAATTGATTGTTACTTTTATATCTGTATGTATGTAGAAACAGTGTTTAAACTTGAATGTACAAAAAAGTCTGGCCAAAATTAATGAAATTATACCATCTTACAGTACTAAGTTATAATGTTAAATAGTTTGAATATTTAGCTAAACCTTACAGGAAGAAATTGCAGTCTGGTAGCTATGGCAATAATTGACTTCAAGAAAGATTTTATATTTAGGGGGATAAACAGCAGGAGTAGGCATTCAAAATATCTTTTCTTCATGTAGTCTTTCAGCAATAGAGAACAAGAGACCTGCACAGGAATTGTAAAGAATTGGCATTATTTTTAGAGAGCTTGATCAGCAGTTCTGGAGTGTTTTTATTAAATATAACATTTTATAAAGTGATATGCTATACTGATAGAAAGAATACAGATTTCCATTCTTAGATCTGAAAGTACTATAGAGAAAAATCAAATACTTCCCTTTGAGTAAGGTGTGCATTACCCCCATTCTACAGACTTGAAAGTTGGTACAAGCCTGCTGGGGCCACATCATGGTGCAGCAAGTCTGTGACCAAATTAGGAACAGAATCAGAATTCACTGGGTTTGATTCAGTATGGTAGGGGAAAATATACCTAAATGCTGTAATTTTTAAAGCATAGTCACCTTTCTGGATTTGCTATTTTTAATAGGAAATGAGGTAATTACAGTTTAGATGTTTGGAAATTACACTACTCAGTAAATTTCTGGATGGAGAATTGAGTTGCTCTTTGGTAATGATTAGGATAGACTAACTTTTAAAATCTTTAAATTGTTACTTCTCATTTTCTTAGTAGTGTTAAAATATTTTTATGATATTATTCATCAACTTATAGTTCCAAAAAAAAAGGAATTAGTTCCATGAAAATTGAACTTTACATGGGTATGTAAAAATAATGAAAATCCATTCTGCATTTAATACAGATACAATAAATAAAAGAAGTGTTACTTCTGATTAGTGAATTGAATTTCTTGGTTTGGGTCTCTTGGTCCTTCATGATCTTAGAACCTGTAAATCCTTTCCACAGCTCACTTTTATTTGGAGAGAAAAATCAGCTTTTGAACCCTTTCAAGTCTTTTAAGAACTTTAAATAAGCTTGGCACTGGACTGATCAAACTGAGTAATTTGAAATAAAAGAAAATACCTGCTTTGCACCTGTAGGGAAGGCTAAAACTGTCAGAAGTTGGTTTAATGCTTCCAGACATCAATGCACTAAGCTCTGGTAACTTCCAGCTTGGTCAGGGGGATAGACAACAATGATATTTTGCCACAGTTACGTGCTGTATGTTTGCTTACAAGATTGGTGAGCTGTTGCTTGAAACTTCCTGTCGATTTTGAACTGAAACTGGAAATACGTTTCATTACAAGAACTCCCCTTCCCCCTCCTTTAACTTGTAAATGTTTGGTTTGGTCAGGATGTTTCCTGCCATAATTTTGATTTGTGGGCACATATTGATAAAATTGAACCATTTTCCTTCATAAATTTATGTATATATATATATAGTTCTGCCTTTCTGTGAAATGTACAACAGTAACAAAACCAAAAAGCAAGCAAAAATCTGAATTTTTTAAGTTCGAAGAAAATCTGCTCAAAGCACAATCTTACTCTTGGGCTTTGATGTAGTAGCCTTTTCATGTGGAAAACATCACTGCCTTTTACTCTATATTTTGTAGTTTGCAGGTTTCTGAAAAATTCCTCCTGCTTCCTGTTGTGGTGTTCTCTTTTCTGGAAGGTGGATGATGGGCCAATTGATTTACTTTTTAAAAAGGAATTTTTTATTTTCTGGGCTTCAGTCTTTAATACTTATTTGCCTTTGAAGAATTGTGTGCCTTGGTGATACGGTTTGTAGAAAAGTTTTAGAAGCTTCTTAGCTTTGTTGCTCTGAAAATACATGAGAAATGTATTGAAATCAACTATAAAGACATCTGCAAAACTGAGTATGTTAGAAGTGTTATAATAGTTTTTCCTGAAGAGGTCTGCTATTACTATAAAATTGAACATCCTCCAATTTACAGCAGGTTGCACTGTAAGCACAGTCTTGCACTCCTAATTACACTGTGATTTTGCTTATTAAAAGATTGATTCTGCAGTATGTAGGTGGATCTCTGCTGTTGGGTGGAATTTACTGCAGTTTGAAAGTATTTAAGGTAATAATTATAAGTTAAACACATTAGTATTTAGGAAGGAAATTTCTCAGTGGTTTGTGTTTTTTTCACCTGTGTTCATGAAAATGTTTTTTTTCAGAACTTGTCTAGGAGATGTTGAATTTACTCATTTAAAAAAAAAAAAAAAAAGCTGTTTTTTAAAATTGAGTCTTTTCAAGCCTTCATTGCCTCAAAAGCTTTTGAAAGCCTATTGAATGACTTTGAGGTGGCTGCTAATTCTGCAGGGAATTTAAGGTTCCAGCTATGTGAAACTTCTGCTCTTCACTGGAAGACTTTAAGATTTGGCTTGATTTTGGATTGAAATAGTGGGATATTATTGGTGGGTTTTCCTACTGAATTATGAGACTGGGATGACTGTAGATGGAATAGTCAAGTATGTGTGTAATGATTCCACTTGCAAACTGTGTTTCCATCTTAAATTATGGACTGTAGACAAACAATGAGAAAATACTTCCCTTGGAAAAATTCAAAATACCCTAGGCAGTAGGTAAAAAGTTTTGCCACTGCTCCTCATGCTTACTGTGGGTGAGAAAAGAAATCAGATTTTGAGCCTTGTTTCTTTTTGAAACTCAGTAATAATTCAGATGCCAGGGAGGGTCAGGAGAAGAGGGTCTTGGATCTTTAACAAGCTTTCTCTGAACTTTGGTTATTGAAATTAAACAAATCTTAAATTTTCAAAACCAGTCCTTTCTTTTCACTAATTGTGGGACAGCTAGGGTGGTTTCTGCTTGTTGAAAATGTATCACTAGTTTCTTGCCTCAAGAGTCTTGTAGAGTAGATAAATGCTCAGTTTTGAATGTTTAATCCAAACTGAAATCTTGACTCTTCAGACTTCATATACACGAAGGACTGAGGGAAGATTTTTCTCTTTGTATATTACTCCAAAAGCAGTCCTGCAGGCTTTCCTAGAAACCTCGTCTGCTACGTTTCTAGATTGAATACTTAATCTTGTTTTCATGTGGTTTACTTGGAACATCCTGTGCATGGTGCAGAAGAATACAGATTAGGAGATAGAAATATTACATTCACACACACTGTATTAGGTGTGCTTATGGGCAAAGCACAATGTAAAGTAATTTTATCAGCTGCTGTATGGCATGATAGACTTTACAAAGGAATTTGAATATAGTAATGTAGCACAGTTGAAAGAAGAGATGTGAGGATGATTTCATCCCACGTAGATGGAAAAATATATGTGTGTAAAAAAATGCTGGAAAATCAACTTCTTTACAGCTTTAAAATATATGTTAAAGTGTGATGCTACCATTTTAAGATTGCAGTGTTAGAATGTGTATTCCACAGTAACCAGGAGAGGATTCTGTGTGTTTTCTCCCTCATACATGGAAGACCAGAACTATTAATACCGATATGAATATCCAAATTCAGAAGACGTGCAGGTTGTTTTATTATGTGGGCATCTAGCCATTTATCAATCCTTCCATGTATAATCAGCTCGAAGGCTGAAGCAGAACCCTTCCAGCAGCCTGATTTTTCTGCCAAAGAAAATTCCGCCACTGAATTGGTGGAAATTGCTGACTGGTCACCTAGAGACTGCTTCTTATTTAAGTGGTAAACCAGCTTTTCAGCTGCGGCAGCCTGTGCTGCAACTCCTCTGCGCGCACAGCAGTTGTGAATTGAGATAGCAGAGAAGTATTCCCACTCCCATTAATAAAACAAAATTAAGTGCTAGTAGTAGCATGGCGCTTGTCCATTAGTTTGGATTTCCTAATGGAAAATGCAAAACTGCAGGAAATGCTTTTCTTTTTATGCCTTCTTGCTCACCCAAGACAGCGCCGGAACTTTTTTTATAGTAATTTGGCCGATTATTTGGATACTCAACGCCAGGCGCATTCCAGCGGTGCTCCAGAGGAGCTGCACTGCAGGGCTGCGGGCAGCGCTCGCACGTTTTCCCGGCCGGATCCCGGGAGTTGGCACTGCTGGTGCTCCATGCCCGACTGTAGCAGCACCAGGCTCCCGGGAAGCCCTGCGTGCAGATTTACCCGGCAATCGCCTTAAGGGGACATATTTAGTTTACGGCAATCCGCGCTTAATCTGCCGGTGCCGTGGGCGCCTTCGGGGAGAGGACGAGGGCGGGTGACTGCGCACAGGGCTGCCTCGGGTAGACAGAAACTTCTGGCAGCTTCCCGGCTTCGGCCCCTCCCCTTAAAGCGGCAGCTCCCCGGTGAATCTCTGGTGCTCGTCTGCCCACCCGAATGAGCGGAGCAAGTCACCCGGGCGCCGTCTTCCTCCGGCGGCCTTGCCGAAGCTGGAGCGTCGGCCCGGCTGTCCCCAGCTCCTCGGGGCGCTGCTCGAACCGCCCTGGTAGCGTTCAGTACCCCCTGCAGCGGATGCTGGTGAAGGGCTCAACCCGATCTCTTCCCAAAACAGCCCCTCCGTGGCCCCCGCCTGGCTGCGGCCGCGGGGTACAGCCCTCTCCTGGTGTCCGTGTGCGGATGGCCGGCTCCCCTTCGGTAGCCTGGCGTCGGTCATTCATGCGGACAAAATACTGATTCCTCTTGGAATCTGATCCTCACCTGCGGGGTGAGTGGTCTCCGTGAAGACCTTCAATGCCAAGTCATCTGGCAGTAGTTAAACAAGGAAACGAACAAGCCGAGATTATACCATCAGTTTTCACTTTTCTCCTTCCAGTGTGAATTCTGAGATTTTCAAAAGTACATGTAGAGACATAGAAACATTAACAGGATATCCTGGGGTGTGTATTGAAGCTGCTCTGAATGAAAGAAGTTCACGATCTCATTATACATCAAAGATGGTGTGCACTCGGCACACTTCTCAGTTTTGCTGTTGACAGAAGGTTACTGATTGTAAACTGATTGTAAGAAGTTTACTGATTGTTGACAGGAGTTTACTGATATGCTCCTGAAACGATGATTCTTATCTTTAAAGTGTAGGTGATTATATTCACATATAAAGTGTAAATGCCAATTCACATTATCTTTTAAGATAAAATAAAGGCTGAGATGGCAACATATAAGACTAGTACAGTTTTAAGAGGCCTTCAAGAATTTTAGGAAGGCCAGAACTTTTTGTATTATAGGGTAGACCCCCTTCCCTTTAAATATCACTGCAGTTATTCTTGTTAAGATATTTTCAGTATGCGTGCAATACCTTTTCCAAGATTACTGAACTGTCAAATTCTCGTTGCATTTTAGCATACTGGGTTTTTTTTTTATTTTCTGCTCTGAAAAGCCTAAAAAAAGAATAAAAACAAATCCTGATAAAATATGTCAAAATTAAATAGACAAAGATACATTCAGTCTTAGCATAAGGACATCTAATAAATGATGTAAGCACAAAGCAGGGAAGGGATAACAGAAAGGTAAAAATAGCTGTATACTAATTTTTAATCTCTCTGATGTTGGTGGAATTGGGTAAAACCTACTTGAGAACAGGTGACTCAGAATTGGTGAGAATGACAAAGTCAATTATCTGAAATTAATGCCAGACTCTGATCATTACTTTTATTTTTCTAGTTTGCATACACTATGATGCACCACATTTTGCTAATTATTTTAACTTGCCACTTTCAGCTGTTACTCTGCCACAATGAGGGAAGTATCTTGGGAATTTCATTTAAGTGATTTGGGTGGGGGAAAAGCCCATGTAATTTTTCTTTCAATGGAATAATGAAATTGCCGGAAAAAATCCAGTATGTATCCACTGAAGATTTCAGATACTGTTTTAGAGTATATAATGATTTATAGTGGTAGTTAAAGAAATTATTTTCATCGTTTTTCTCTCAAAAGCCACTCCAATATTGTATTTTTAGTAAACATGCCTACATTGATAATCAAAGAGTCCATGTGTTGCTATTCTTTGAAGTTCTGTAGCATAGTAAATATTAACTAATTTCAGTGAAAGGAACGAGTAATTTCAAAGGATTTAGGCTAAAGATTGAAATTAACTTGTGTGTTAGTAACAGAAGTTCTTACAGATCTTGTTGAATATTCTTTCTGGAAGAGGTTGTTAAGAATGAGAGTAGTGATAAAGTAATCACAATACTGGTAATTATGATCTTTATAAAATTTTAAAGTCCTGCTTAATTAAAGTTTGGTTGTTGACTTGTCTGTTCCTCTGCCATGAATTTTCAAACAAAGATCAGAGCTTCAGATTACCTTGGTGCTCAAAATCTATTATTTTGTTTTAGTTAGTGTCAACAGCAGTGAAGAAAAAGTTACGTATTTTTCTGTAAGTTCACCTTGACATTGTGGATTGGTCTTTGAGATAATTCTTTTGTCTGTATAGGGAAGTATAAATTGACACTGACAGAACCAGCTCTTTAAGTTTTGTTTATAGGAGAATTGTAGCTGTGTGCATCTGTGTGGACCCATCTGGGGTCTGTCACTCCTGTTAAAGTAATCTCAGTACTGTACAATTCCTTTTAACTTTGGAAGATGAACTGGCATGAAATGCTATCACCCCTGTAGTGGTAAATGAGTTTCTTCACTAAAGAGTGCAATGGAGCGGGAGGGATGCTCCCCTTTTAGAGCTTTACTGTCTTTGCAGGAGAATACGTTGCTGCTTTCCTCTGCTCAGATTCATATTGTGGGAAATGGCCACTTCTTGGTTCACTTCAGTGAGAATGCTGACCAAAATCATATTTATCACCACCTGAGTCCCTCTTTCAGCATCCATCCAAGTGCAGCAAGAGAAAAGCATGGCAGCCTTGCCTGAAAGGCAGGTACTGCTGGGCAAGCAAGGAGGGAATGAATTTCAGAATCCCAACACGCTTAACAGATTCCTTGTTAATCTCAGCGGAGTTTTACTGGTATTAAGCCTGGTTTAGGAAAGGATAGGTGTTCATGGATATACTACCATCAGTGTAGTATATCCTACTACTCTGCATGCAGTCACGTACCACACATGCAGAAAGAGAGAGCAAGGGGTTCATTAGTGCATTCATGCTTCTGATGATCTTAGAAAGTGCAGATTGATAATGATTTTATAGTACTCAGAAATGCTTCTGTTGCCTGCCAGTGAGAGAGAGAGAGGCTGGAACAGTCACTGTAGAAAGCATCATTAATAAGGAGTTAACCCTGTAGCATCTAATGTTTCTCAATTTCAAGTTTTGTAAAACTTAAATGTCTTGAAAAATGATGCGTTGAAGCGTTCATGTACACACTTCCATGCCTTCTGATGTATTGGAACTGGGAGCAGCTGGTAGGAATTATCTGATGCTGAGTGCAAGCACCTCAGTCTCAAATAGTATCAGTCTCTGATGCCTATGAAGATTTATCTCTGTATTTTTCCCACAGAAAACCTGGATGTGCCAGAGGTGCCCCTTGTAAGCTGTGTTTGAA
Organism: Peucedramus taeniatus; assembly: GCA_013400575.1. NCBI lineage: Eukaryota > Metazoa > Chordata > Aves > Passeriformes > Fringillidae > Peucedramus > Peucedramus taeniatus. The sequence continues at coordinate 42,534 of WBNO01020090.1, forward strand.
TCTGTAGGGGCACAGAAACACAATGTGGCTTCGATAAGGGCTTAAATCTCTTTGCTTTGCTCTTGTCTGGGTCTCCATGGAGGCTTGCAGCTCTTGAAAACAAACCTCACTCCTCTTGAATGTCGCCCTCTGCCTTCTCTATTCTGACCCACAGTTTATGAAGTGATACTTCATAAGTGGTTCAGTTATCTGGAGTCTCCTCACCCAGATTATGCTAGGAGAGGTTGTGTGAGAGAAGATGGACTTCCTTTGAAGGAACTGTGCCTTCATGATCTCATTCAGTGTACTGATTTGACCTATGTTCTCTTATTTCCCACCTCTTCTGTTTCTTATTTCCCTGTTTGGGTGTCACCTGTTCTGTGTTTTATGTCACAAAACCTTGTCTTTTGTCTGGACCCTTCACCTTCATTGTGTGTTTAGTCTTTGTCAGTCTCCTACTGTACCTTGCCCGTGGGCTGCTCTCCTGATGAGCATCACCTTTATCGTTTACTTTATTCAAAAGAGAAAAAGCAAAATCTCGTCAGAATTGTTCTATTTACTAATGAAAAATGAACCTTAATTATTTGAGGGAATTAAGCATCAGTGTCTTCATACAACTTAACCAGGTCTTGAGGCAATTTAGAGAGACAGTAGAACACTTGATTGGCCTTCACCATTGCAGCAGAATTGATCACCTCCTGTGTCTTTAGATGGTGCAGAGCCTGGAAGCCTATGTGGTGCTTGTAGATAACTGTGGTATCAGTTTATTGTATTTATGATCTTATATCAGGAGATTACATCTGTATATTATGAGATTGTAATTATATTCATTGTATTAGCTTAGTGTTGTGTTTTGTGTTCCTACTACTGTCAATTTAAATTTCATCAGGCTGTTTTGTAATACTTTGTCCACAGAAATTGGTGAGACTAAGGTAGCTGTATTGCAGTGGTCAGTAATTAAAAAGCAGTTGTTTTCCTTTCTGTTCCAGGCAATTGATGAGCCTCCCTATCTCACAGTGGGCACTGATGTGAGTGCGAAGTACAGAGGAGCCTTCTGTGAAGCCAAGATCAAGACAGCAAAAAGGCTTGTCAAAGTCAAGGTATGCTGTTTTCCTGCAAACACTTTTTTGAGGAGGGGTAAAAAAGTGATTAATGATGCAATGTGAAACTCCTTTTTAGTCTCAAGACAGCTAAGAGGCTATCCTGTCCTTGGAGGCTGGTATTACAGTCTTTGAAATAACAGTAAGCTTATTATTGTTGGGATGGGAGGGAGTCCCCCACTCCCACACAAATAAATATGTTCTGTTTCTGTCACTTAGTCATCTGCATGTTTTTGACCTTCAGTGCCTCAGTCTGGCCTTAAAGTAATTGATTAAAATGTGACAAATGTAGGCTTTTATATGGGAGAATATTACCAGAAAATACCTAAGACTACTCAAGGTAGGCTTTAATAGGATATCTTTTACTTGAGGAGCACAGGTCACTGCCATTTAGCTGTGGCAACTAGGTAATGCTTCAGGAATAAGCTGAGACCCTTCTGCCTTCCAAAAACAACTTGTCATATTGAGTCTTACAGAATAGCAAGCCAGGGATCTCACCTAAGCTTTATGATAACTAATTAATGACTGAATCAATATAAGCCACATGCAGGACAATTTAAAATTTTGCAAAGGGATTGCAAGATACACATTTTAGCATTCCTTGAAAATTTGAAGTGTTGTTTCTCAAAATAAAGAGAACAATACCCTGCAAAATGGCTGTATATTTCTACTGGGATAATGTTGCCCTAAACACTGATTTAGGAGGATGTACTATTTTTCTGCTTTGCCTCTTAACCTCATATAGAAACATTACAGAGCAAGGATCTAAACCACCTAGAAAATCCAAATTTGATTGTTGCTCTGTAAGAGTTATAGTGGCAGAATATTTTTCTTACATCTACTGTAAATTTAAGTGAAAAATGTGTGAAATGTGAGTGGTGATAACCTGTTATTGAAGACTTCTGCACACTGTAAACTAGTGTGCATTATTTGACTCTGCCCTCATGCTGTGGCTGGTTTTCACCTATAGTGTGTCTGAGGGAGTGAGCAGGCACTCTCCATAAACCCTGGTGGGAAGGTCTATTGTCACTTATTTGATAGTAATGTTAAATACAACGAGAAGATTTTAGTTTTAAATCTGCCAGAAGAGCAAATCGGTGGTCTTTTCATTTCATTAGTCAAAACTCTTAATAGCATCCGCTGGTCTGTGCTTTACAGTACAATTGGGTTTAAGTGATTAAGTATTGCTGTGTAAGCTGTTAAGCATCAGTATTTACTGATGTAAATACGGGAATTTTGTTGTACCTAGATCAGTGAAATCTTAAGTCATTTCAGTTCTTTGGGGGACTTTCAGTCCATCTCCTTAGATGGGCCACTTGCTATTTAGTATTCAGTGCTAAGTATTTTCTTATGGGTTTATCACTTGAAGTTGGGTCACTGCAAGGTTTGCCGAAAGATCTTGACATGAAATGGAATTTTTCTGTAAATTGTTTGTGGAGATTTTGTACAAAGCCCTCTGGATTCAGTTTTGTGTGTGTGTGCTCACTGTTTACTGTGTTGCTTAGAGCAGTTCAGCCCCAGTAATGTTGTTGCTTTCTAGAGTAATGTGGTTGAGATTTTTGTATGTAAGTGCTGTCACAATATCTGTTTACACTGTTTTTTCTCCACCAAGAATGTGCATTTCTTAAACTTAGCAGTGGCCCTCTGATTTTCTCTGAAAATCTGTTGAGCTCTTCCTGGCACGTGCATACTTACCCCAATATTAGTTGTAACAAAGATTCTCATTATCAGGTGTGCTTTGTCTGGAATTTTGGTAGTTTATCTGCTGCATTATTTTTTTCACTTGCTGAATGGGTTTCTTTTGGCCCCAGTTTATATTTTATGCCTTAGTCTTCTAGAACTAGTAGAGGAGAAGGAAAGTCAGTTAACTTCATATTGTAAATTTTAGTGTAAAGCAGTCATTTAAGTTTTATAACTAGATGTTCTGCTGAGAAAGTAGAATGGCAACAAAATTCTTTCAATATGGAGTATTGTAATCTTCAGACAAGTAAAATATGTTTATGTCTCCTTTTATGTGCTTTCTTCTTCTGTTGAATTCTGCTTCCTAGAATATTTTGAGGAGTTACCTTCACGTTAACTTTCCCATCAGCATAATTAAAAAATTTCATTCAATTTAATGCAGGTGCTATGTACTTACAATTTCAGTGTCAATGGGTACTGCATTTGGCAGTTTAGCAGTCTTTGGCAAATTCTGTACACAGTATGGAATTCTACAGTAACATATAACAGCATTGCACACTTGCGTATGGAAAGCAGTAGAACTGCAGATTTGCCTGGACTTTTCAAAAGTGTTGAAGGCAGTACAAATTTGACTCAAGGGTGTTACAAGAGTGTTAGTATACTTTACCAGATCTATTATAGTTTTTTTTTATATTCAAGCCAGTTTATTTTGGCAGCATTTCCTGAAACAATTAGCAACATCATGCACCACCACTTGCATTTGGGCACCCTGCACAGAAGTTTCAGAAGAAACTGTTTTCTGTGTACATCTTTATTAAACAGAAATAAATAAAGCTTCTGCTGTAATAGGACTTACTAGGTCTGTGAAGAAAAAAGAAATTCCAGCTGAGTCTAACCAAGTTGATGACGTGCTGAATGTCTTAATCTTTTGCCTGAGACAGAAAGGTACCGCACTGCTAAATGCTGTGAGAATTAAAACCCACAACTAGTAAATACTGACATCACTTTTCTCTGCTTCAAGAAAGGGCAGCAGTGTCGTGCTGAGTTTGGAGTTTGAATATTTATGTTAATAACCAGTATTTTTTGAGCACATATGAGTATCTCAAGAAGCAAAAACTGTTGGTATCAAAACTCTGCCCCCCAGAGTGTAAAAGCCCCAAGACATCTTTAAAAAGACAAACCACTCTGGAATACACAATAGCATTTTGCTTTTTTTACCTTTCATAGAGTACATTGTGGCTGACTCACACAGGTTCTGGATAGAGTTTCTTTTTGCTGCAAAATACATTTAAGATAATTACAGAAAGTAAATAAAACCAGATGTTCT
>WBNO01020091.1:0-18514 GCA_013400575.1 Peucedramus taeniatus
ACATGAATATTTTGATTTTTGTTCTCTACAATGAATTGAGGAATATTTTGTCTTCAGTGCAGGAGCTAAGTATGGCAGTTCCTCTTTCAAGAATTGAACTGAGTGAAAGGATGGCCATACTAATTTTCCTCTAGGTTATTTGCGTAGAACAACCCAAAAAATGTAAGTGAAAGAACTGCATTAGAAAATTTTTTACATTGTTCAGTATTTATTTCCTTGAAATATTTTGTTGACTGGAGAACATTTTAAAATGTTTTGTTGTCAGTGTGATATATGCTACTGTAATAATATAAGAAAAAGATTTCCTGAAGATGTCTTTCATATCCGATTATCTCTTCACTGTTCATAACAGTTTCAGTTAGGATAGTGGATGGCTTAAATTTCATAAACAGCTCTTTCAATTATTCCAGGAAATGTTTCATTTTTAAAGTTGGACTATTCCTCTCAAATTAGAGGGAGAAATAACTGAAGTAAATGAGTTAATATCTGAGATAAAATGACAAAATTCTGATTTCATTTGTTAAAGTAAGATGCAATTTCTCTCCTTCTTTAATTGTTGTATTTGGGACATTATAGTCCCTTGCTAAGGTACATTGGGCAGAGACATTAAGTTGTTCATTTTCCCCATTACTGCAAGCAGTGAAATTATGTTGTGCAGTTTTTCAGTTTGTCAGGCTTCATTTTTAAGGTATAATTTTTGCTCACACTGGAGCTATTCAAGGATAGTTCCTTTTTTCTTCATCTGTGAGAAATCTACTTCCTCAAGAATAGGCTGAAGGTTGGGTTTTCATCCCCCTTTTATGCACTCTTCCACAGTGTTAGTTACTCATTCTTAACACTAAAATAGTAGATGTTTAGACTTAGTAATCCTAAGATGTCAGTATTTACTTTTAACTAAGAATTAAGGTAGCCTGTTAAGTAGGGAGCCTTGATGTAGTGAAGCTGAACTTACCTCCAGAGTGGCTGCTGTGTGTAAACTGAAGATACACCACATTTAGTAGAAAGAGATGAGGAGACTGTAACTTTGAAAAATACTTCTGGGCACTTGTGCATTACTGTGATGTTTTTAATAGAAAGAGCTTCAAGTGTGTCAATTTCTTTTTGAGGCTATGAAAAGCATAATCTGATGTTCAGTAACACTGAAGTTATCACAAATACCAAATGATTTTGAACGAAATGGTCTCTCAAAATAAGGATTAAATTATTTGAAAATAAATGGGTGGATCTATATACCAGTGGAGCATGACACTAATTTCTGTATTGCTGTAACTGACCTACTTTATCTGCAGTAGTTAGTTAGGCTTGAGCCTAATGAAGACTGTTTTCCGTGGTACCTGTAAAAAAATGAGCCAGTAAGAAGTTATTGGCCTTCTGTTTCCTTTATGCAGTTTTTAAAAACCTCAGAAAAAATGAAGTCAGTTTCCCTACTTCAGCATGTCCTCAAGTTAATCAGACTGCCTGAGAATAGAAGCAACTACAGATGCACTTAAATGACCCTGAAGTGAGTCTTTGAGTACGGACGTACAGTCAGGAGCCCTGGATGTTATTTCTTAGCTGTGCAAGTCTGCAGAAGCATTCTGTGCCCTAGAAAGCGGCTGGCAACCAAGAACAGGGGTGTCCATGTTAGTCAAGTCTTTTACCGCCACCAGTACCAGGAGGGGTTGACCCCACAAGGAGAGCCTACAAGAGAGCTGGAGAAGAACTTTTTACAAGAGCACGTAGTGCTCTTGTAAATAGATAGTGTAGGTAGAATGAAGGGAAGCGGCTAAAAATTGAGGAAGGGCAGGTTTAGTTTAGATGTTAGGATGAAATTCTTTACTGTGTGGGTGGTGAGGCACAGCAACATGTGGCCCTGAGGAGCCGTGGATGCCCCATCCCTGAAAGTGTTCGAGGCCAGGCTGGATGTGGATCTGCATAACCTAGTCTAGTGGAAGGTGTCCATGTGTGTGGAAGAGAGGGGGGTTGGAACTAGATGATTTTTAAGATTCTTTCCAACACAAACCATTCTATGATTAGAAGCACTTAGCTTTCTGCCAAGATTTGGATTTGCAGAAGTAATGGTAGGATTTATTTTCATTTGTGCTCATGTTACTGGCTTTTAATTCTGACTGTGGGCTACAAGCTCAGTTTGCTTTACAATTCTCCTCAGTCATGTTAGAAGGCTTTAGCTGTTCCTTAGCAACTTTGAGGTAATAAAAATCTTTTGCTATCTAAAAAGGCACATGTTGGGGAGTTTTGTTGCTTTGAAAAAGTTCAAGCAGACAAACTAAACCATAGCCCATTGACAGTGGAAGAGATACTGAAGTGAAATAATACTGTTGAAAAACTATTATACAGCTGATTTTCAAAGATTACTATTATATGGTAATGTTATCGCTTTTATTTACCAATTACCTTTAAGCTATACAGAAAATATTTGTTGTGGAACTAGTAGAAGACTTCTACAAACTGGATATGTTTGTTTGCCTGTGTTTATGTTCCTTTCCCATCCTGGGCTTTCATAACCCTTTTTCCTTCATAAGCATAAAACTGCAGGACACTTGCTGCCAGTTTAGAATTGCTTCTGCATTCTCTCCCCACCAGGCTTGCAAAGCAGTTCAGCCCAGAATTGTGTTTATCTCCCTTTTTAAATTTTAAGATGAAACACTGGTTTTGAGCATTCTTCTTGCTCTTTGCTAACTGCAAATCAGCATTTTTGCTCTGCTGGTAGAAATGCTCATGGTCATTTCCTTGCCAGAGAGGCTAATACTGGATATGACAGGACCTTCTTACTGTTTCCTGTAGCCAGGTTGTCTGCAGTGGCTTGTTAAGTAGCATTTAACCTGTATCACTGATTATTGTCCACATATTTTGAATTAGGTATGTTTTCTGAATATAACATTTTGTTCTATTTAGTGAAAGCTAGGTGTTTAGAAAGCAGCAAATCTTGCCAAGAAAAGGGAGAGCAAGAACCTGAACAAAATAATTAGATCTTCATAACAGGTTAAATTTGATCTGTAAAGTAATTGGCTGTTTCATAACTGTCTAAATGCCTAGTGGTTATAAAACCTCAGTGCTGTTGATTTTATGTGTCCAAGCAGTATTTCTGTTGTGTAGTTCTTGCAGGTTCATTGCTGTGTTGTGCAACTCATTGTTGCTCTTACTTTCTGTGAGTCTACGCTTTAAGTGCTTTCTAAGGGACAAACAGGTGCCAAATCATGGGTGAGAAACAGTGGTTTGCATGGTATTATGGCATCCTGCTGGCACTGTGGTAAGAAGTAAGCAGCCACGTCACTGAGTTCTGAGAGCTATATAATACTGGTCTTCTGTAGTTTCTGTAATGATTTGTAACAACCCTTCTAGAATCAGGTAATTTACATGAAAATTGCAGTTTTCTTCTTTAAAATTAAGACAAACCTCCAGTATTTATGAGTGTAGAGACAGATAGGAGGTGTGATCTCAGTTTATCAGCCAAGACCAACTGAAAAATATCCTCTTTTCCTCCTCTGGTACTGACTGAGTACTTAAGCCCCTTTTTTCTATTGTACATTAAAAATACTGGACCCTGTTCCAGAAGTCTGGCTGAAGTTGGAGGTCTTAGGTAAGGAATTTTAGGTGAATACATATTTTCTGAAATTCTGTTCTACTTCATTGTCCCTGTTTCACAATACTTCCCCTTATTTTGTTTCTTCAAATTAGTTCCTTTCCAACCATTTTTTAGTGTCAGTTTCTTGTTCACTTGGGCTCTGTTCTTGCTCTTTCAGCTTGGAACCCTGCAACATACTCATTCTTGACATTTGGTCTGCTTTTCTTCTCAAAGTTGCAGTCCTTCATTTTGAGTCTGATAGCCTGGTTCTTGTACAGTTGAGATGAATAGTCTGAATTTCTTTGCCAAAGAACCTTTATTTGATTTCTCATTGAAGAATGTAAAAGAAATATATCTGTGCAGTCGAGAGAAGTATTTTTGACAACTAATATAGAAACTTGTCCTATTTGACAGACTTGTTGAATTTCTTCTCAGTTTAGGTTTAATTTGTAATAATGTTTATGGGCAGCAAAAAGTGGAAGTAAGGAACAGTGGCAAAGATATGCTGGGAAGAGACAAGAGAGTATGTCAAAACACAATGGGCTGTAAGAGAAATGTTGGATTCTGTGGGTATTAATTTTGACTGTGTGAAACTTGATTTAGCTGGAGATTGTGCTTGAGGTTTATATCAGCTGTAAAGGCTGCCTTGACATTTAATGCACTGGGCTTTTTCAAGAGAGTGACTTTCACACAAATGTTTTACCATAGTTATGTTAAATTGGTGATGGTCTTGTCTTACTGTGTAAAATGCTACACTCTACTATTCAGCATGGAAAACAGTCTGCTGGACAGGGCTTGATTTGGAAAATCCAGTGTTTTACACTGGAAGAAAATTACTGTAGCCATCACAGACAGACCAGGTGATGTTTTTATGTACTTATAAAGGTGCTGCTTGTTTTCAGTTGAAGGGTCAGATCTTCTTATAGTAGGGGAACTAACTTATTTCTAATGTAGATCTGCTCTGGGAGAGCTGTGGGTGGCACTGAGGAGTGCTGTGGGTGAGGGAGTACAGAGCTGGTTCAGCAGGCAATGACACCTTACCACTTCTACAGCTGGTACAGAGTGAGGGCTGGAAGGGGGAGCTGCATAAGTTCTTCCATGTCTGTGAGTCCCCAGTGCCTTGGTGATCTCTTCAGAAGCCTGAATGAAACAAAATAGACACAACAGCTGAGGATTTACAGGGGTTCTTGAAAGTTTCCTCATATCTTTATTGCCCTGACTTATTTGCCAGAGGGGTCATGAAACAGGTCTGAAGCAATTTCATACCTTCATACTATTGGTTTTGTTTAGTACCTATGTTTATTTCCCTCCCTTTTTTCTAGCTTGCACCTGTTTGCTTTTTGTTGTGGTTTTTTTTTTTTTTTTTTTTTTTTTTTTTTTTTTTTTTTTTTTTANCATAACCTTGAAGTTAAATGAGTGCCAGAGAGATCAGTGGGAATTTACAGCAATAAACAGTATATTTTCAACATAGTGTTGCAGTGACAATGCAGCTTGCGTATTTCTAACCTGCTGATAAGAAATTGTGAAAAGAAGCTAAAGGTCTACACTAACTAAAAATGCGGCTTTGTTTTCATGCCAGGCATGGAGAAATACTTCTCCTCTGTTGCAGTAAGTGCTTTTCAGTTAGTATATCACAGATTCTGGCACTGTTCTTCCATCATTCTTTTTTCTGTAACAAGTTTTATACCAGAAGTAAAAATAATTTTATAGTCCTTTCATATTTGAAAAAAATTGCCCTAAAGTATGTACCACCTTATGATTAACAAATACTTTGCCTTGACACAAATGCCATGCAGAAATGTGTCACTACTCTCAAAAGGTTAATTGGCATTGCAGGATGTTGAATGTCTTCTAAGTAAACAAACACAACCACTGCCAGATACATGCTGCATTTTTCTCTCAACAAAATGTACCATTTTGATGCCTTAGGCAGCATTATGCCTTAGGCATGCTATTTATTAATTAAAACTTACTCTCATACAGCTATGTTTAAAACAGAAAACAGTTGTGAATTGTACAGGAAAACAAAGTAATTTTTAAGGTAAAGCAGTATAAAACAAGAGTTAGAGCTGCTCCTCAGCTGTAAACTCAGACCAGTGTGCTGCCACATGTATTTGTACTGAACTGTCTGGGATGGATGTGTATTAAAAGTGAAATAGAAAACACAAACTTGAATTTCATTATTTTTTGGTGATTTGTTCTTCAGTGTACACAGAGTACACAGTATTTAACTGTTTCAGAAAAGTCTTAAAAGTCAGGCTTCCTTGGATATTGTTTTTGTCTCTAGTGGCATTGTCTTATGATCCTGGGTAAGCTACTATCCTGTCTAAGGCTTGGTTTCCATACTACAGTAATAAACTGTTTAAGTAGCTGATAGAAAGTCCTTTCTATCTTGAGGAGCAGAGGGCTTGAACCACAGTGACTGCAGTAGGAAGAGCTGTCACATTCCAGAGCTTGATGTCTCTGTTTTTGTCTTAGTGGTTAAGTGATCTATCAATAGGCGGTACTGTTCCCAGTTGCCTGCTTTGGCCTCCTTCCACCACTGTAAACCATGACTTAATATCTGTGTCCTTTTCTGTTGGCCATTCTCAATTTTCTTAACTGAACTAGTCTTCTTTTCTTGATAAAAACTCAAAAGATATTTAGTTTGTTTTTTTATTTGTAAGGTACTATCTTTATGCTCCTGAAAGAGTCCGAGTTAGTTTCTTAATTTCATTGAAGTTTGTGGAGAGAAAAATGTTTTCTAGTTGCATCGTTCTGATATATTTCCTGGAAAATACTGGCTAGCACAGGGACATAGCAGAGTTGTCCATTGGTGTGATTGATTTGAGCATGTACACAGAATCCACTCTAGATTGTTCTGTGCTTTTGGGTGGGATGGACTAGGCACTATCATTTTCACTAACCAAGATGTAATCAAGTTAGAAAAAAATCAAAGCATAATTATGATTAAAAATTTATCTGCTTTTATAAGTTATGTAACTTTTCTTTAAAGCATCTTCTAATTCACAAGCTGTGGGCCTACTGTTATTAAAGCAGTGCTCAAAATGAGGTGGACCAGACTTGGAACATCTTCACTGGGTCCCTTTGTGTGATCTGCATGCTTTCATGGATTTGATTAAATGTAAACTTCCTTATTTTTATGACAAATTTAAGTTTGAATGGTGCATTGATTGCGGAGCAGCTGACAGACTGCATGCTGACCTGCTGAAGTTCTTCCTGCTGTCCTGTTCCTATGTCTGCACACAAAGTCAGTCTGAGATGGTGTCTTTCTCTTAACTGTGGTCTTGACTAAACACCCTAACTCTCTTGTAGTGGCATTGGTGGTTAAGGTATATCATAATACACAGTTTTCCTTCTGGTGTGCTTAGTTATGTCATGGCCAGTGTTTGTTACATAGTTCTGCTATTCATCCTGTGTACAGATAAATGCAGTTCAACATAAATTAGTTTGTAAGTGTAAATTGTATAGCTGCAAGAAATTTTGAAAGTTCTGTCTTTGTGCTGTGTCCATGGGAGAAGCTTTTGCCACCCTTTCCTATCTTTCATCTAGAGATTACTGTCACTGTTGGATGTAGGGCATGTATTGCTGCTCACAGTACAAGGCCTTGGGCATGACTTTATTCTGTTAATGATTTTAGCTGAATTTAGCTATTAGATTGGTAAGAGATTAATGAAGATATGGCACAGTTTCACTTTTCCAAGTCACCTACAATATTTACTAGAAAAGGGGAGACACTAGATTAAAAAGAATTTATGTATAAATTATCTTGCCAAATGGTAAGACTTTGTATTTCTTTTTATTCACTAAGGCTTGGAAGATAATTTTGTGGAAGCCTTGTAGTTCTGTTCTTGTGTACTTCATTTGTGCATGAGCTGTACCTTAATAATGCTTGAATATAACTTCAGATTAATGATGAAAAAAGAATTTGAGCTGTATTTAAAAAAAAAAAAAAAGTCTGTTAAAAATTCTATTGCTCACATGCTTACCTGGGTTTTGTCCTTTCAGCATTAATGATGCAAAAAGCAAAATTTTTTTTGTCCTTAATATCTGTGTATGGTACAACACACATGAGTAGATCTGTGGATAAAGAAATCACCATTTTTGGGTGGTTTACTATTTATTGGGTTGTTATTTATTCTTTTTGCTAAAAGTAAAATAAATATGAAATGAAATTGAATCTGCAACTTTGCTGATAAACTTTGACAGGAGGAGGAAGCTGCTATATTCTGGATCTGTAGTTGTGTTCTATGGATTGGGTCCATCAGATCTGAGACATAGGAAGTTGCTCTATTTCAGTGGTTGTAGGCAGTTTGAATGGTAATTTTGACAAAAGAAAAGCAATCTGTCCTGGAGTCCACGATAATTTGAGGAAAATGCATTGTATACAAATACTTAACATTTGTAGAGTGTGACACTGTGTTCACTGACCACAGACCACTGGCAGTTTTGAGACTTGATGTCAGTGCTTCTGTACCATCTGATTGTCATCTAAACTTGTGTTTTATAGCTTGAAACAATTGGATGGCAGCTTAATCTTCAAATGGCGGAGTCTATGCAAGCAAAGCTGAAGTCTCCTCAAGCTGTGCTAGAGCTGGGAGTGAGCAATGAAGATTCAAAGGTAAGAAATATAAGTCAGCAGAGTTGGAATGAGTTGTGGTGATGGCCTTATGTTAAAGTTCTGTTAAAGGCATTCACTGAAACTCTTAATTGTTGTTATTCTTGTCATTATTTTTGTTTTTTTTTATTTCATATAGGTTATAGTAAACACTTGGAATTGTGAAATACTGATATAATAGCATAAGTATTCAGCAGACTGAGAGATGTGTTACCAGCTCTTTGGGCTGTAACAGAAGAAATAGGGAATATAGTTATTCTAGGTCTCTAAAGGTTTTGTAGATAGTTTATTTTTATCACATAGCATGTGACTGTAGTTCTTATGCTTTTAATACATAGTGGGTTGCAGCCTTCAACCATATGTGAAGTTATGTAAGACATTGCTCATCACTTACAACTTTTCTGTGCTATTGATGCATATATTTGAATGATGACACTATGTGAGGCCACAGAAACCCAGTATTTGAAGGTTTTAAGGTAGAGTCTTAAGTTCAAGGATTTTAGTGACTTGGTAACATATCAGAACCCAAACCCACTAAAGAACAAAATTTTTTATTCATAAAATCTGTGTCTTTTGTTAGCCAGCATGTTTCAAATTAAACATGTGATTTGCTTTTAACCTTATCTTGCTAATGGAAACTGGAATTTAGTTCTTTGGTGTCTGTCAGAATGTTTACCTATGAAAAATTTAGTATAAGGAGTTTGAGAGCAAAATCAGAACTCAGTGCTGCTTTAGCATTGCCTTTAATTCAGTAATTTTACTAGTGTGAGTGGATTTTCTGATTTATGGTGAAATAAAAGAGAATACACAGCTTATGTTTGTGCTTCTCACCAAGACTTGCAGCAGTTGTATTTTTTTAAGCATTTCATAGCTGCAGATATGGGAACTGGACAAAATTTTATGCCCAAGCTCCACTGGTGAGCCTTGAATACAGATTCAGTTCTTATGGCAAATTAAAAATATAGAGGGAAAAATTCACTTTCATATAAGACAGAAAGTTATGTTTCTTGTACAATCAGAATTCAGATAGTGGATTTTTTCTATTGTTTCCTCTCTTACTTGTTTTTGTGGATATGTTTTGATACCAAGATCAGAATTACTTTGAGATAATTACAAGCCTAGAATAAACTTGTGGTGGGCATTTAGATGAAATAATGCAACAAGAAAACTGATGCTCTCACAGTACAGACATTAAAATTTAAAAATCTCGGTTGGTGTGAAGATCACTACAGGATTTCATCCTAGTACCTAAGATTGACTAATATTTGCTTAGTGTGGGTAATTTTTCTGCTGTATCTTGCATCTTTGTGATCTCTTGGTGCATTAAGTATTGTATCTGGAAATCATAGCTATTGGATACCTCTTCTTTTCCTCTATGAAATTATGTATGTGCCTTTTGTGCGGAAATGTGACGTGAATTTAAAATGTGTATTCTTAGTGATTGTATTATTTTTTCACTTTTTTTCATGGTTCATGGATATAATGACTTGATTTTTTTTCGGGAAAGACAAAATACTGTTACAGTGGAGCTTTTATGGTCTGGCTCATTAGGGGGCAGTAGTGCTCTTTGTCACCCTAGTTCTTTGCCTTTTTTGAGATAATACTCAGAATCAATTCTGAAGTTAGTCATTGTGGGAAGTGTTTAAGTGTTTACATTTCTAATCTGTATATGACAATAGAAGTTTCCCTCGTGTATAGAAAAAAATAAAGCCTATTAATAAAAAAACCATACTGAGCAAGGCAAATGAAATGGGCTATTATTTTCACTTTTGCTAACTAAAATTAATTATACATTTGTGTTTACTACAAATAACACTACTTAAAGAACATTTAAACAGTTCTTACTCACAAGATGGCATTTAAAATTAGTATTTAAATTGTCTCTTCAGGAGAGGTAATCATAAAACCTGTGGCTATATGGATGTTACTTGTGTGTTGAGAAATAAAAAGGAATCTGCTGTATGCTGTATAAATATTTATAGAGTACATTTTGTCAGCTTCAGATGAAATGCAGAGTCCCAGAGGAATAAATCCATCGTAATGCAAAAGTAAGGTGTTCTTTAGGTCTTTCAGGTGGTTCAAGCTGCTAGTGACATTTGCATTTCCCAGGAAATAAAATGCTTGTGACTAGCAAGAGTTGAGATCAGAGCCCATGATTTTTGTTAAAATTTTTGTTTTGTTTTTAACTGGGTTTTGTTTCATATTTGCTGTTTGCTCATACTCAGACGTGGAATTATGCTTGTGTTAGCCCCAGTATGTGTAGGGGGGGTGGATCAGGTGGGCTGCCAGACACAACTTCCAGCCCAAGTTGTCCCGTGATCTAGGCTGCTTTGGTTGCTGCTGATGTTATGTATGAAAAAGAGAAAAAAGGAGCTTCCAATTAAAAATCCAATTAACAGTGTTTTATTACCATGATTAATTTTTTCAAATGTTTAATTCATCTCAGAATCTGAGGGAAGTGAAATATCAATGAATTAGACACATGAAACAAACTGGTATAATAGGAAACATATTTTTGGTTTGCAAGATTCCTTTGCTTCCCTTACAACATCTTGATGAGTTTAGGTGACATTTGAGAACTAACATGTAGCTTACCAGGTGTTATTAAGAGGGCTTTTTAATAGTAAATTTGGTTTCAGGTTTTTGGACTGTTGATTGCAATATAACAATCTGGAGATTCTGTACAGAGTATCATTATTTTTATGGCTATAGGTTCAATTGACCAGTAGAAGGAGCACAAAATAACAATCCTGACAATCTGTGTTGCTAATTTAGATTTTTGATTTGCAAACAAAGACTTATCTCCAAAAGTACTGGGGTTTTATTAGTATTTCTTTCCTCCAGTAATCTATTTGGTAATTATCCACATAGACACACACTCTCACATTCCACTGTTAATAGCAGTAATTCCTTAGGCTATCTAGTCCAGACTTTTTTAAACAACTGTGATAATTTTCTGTAGCCATAGGAGAAGCCATATAAATAAATAAATAAATAATATCAAAGTATGTAGAAAGATTAAAAGGCTTCAGAAATGTCACACAATTGGTGCTGAATATCTCACAGAGGAATATGGGAGGTAGGAGTGTGTTCTTAAAGAGTTGTTGCTATTACTCATCATTAAGAAGATCCAGTAAGGCACATTGCTATATAAGGTATTTGTTATTTTCACACATGATCTGTAGTTACCATTTATGCTTGAAAATCGTTAGGATAAATAAATTATTCTTGCCCAGTGTTGTCTCTCGATAGTTATCCAATTTTCTTCTGTAAATCCGCTCCACAGATTTTATTAGATTCAGTTATCTAATTGCAATTTTTCCTATGGAAGACTTTGCTCTTTTCTTGCTTTCTTTCTCCTTATTTAATCTGTGAATTTATTCTTAACCATAAAGAACTTATTGGGGGAGCTCTATTTTTCAGTATAAATACTATATAAAGACTGCTTGTGAAAAATCAGTATTTTGCTTCTTTTGTTCCTTCTTTATAGACGTATTTGAAGAATTTTTACAGGATTTTGTCTGCTAATGCAAGACAAAAAGTAACTGATAATTGTGCTGGTTTGCTGATCCTACTAGTGTAATACTTTTGGTGAAAGACAGACAATATTATCCTGATTTATTTTTATTTCCTTTAAAATAATTTCCCCTAACATCAAGATGCTTTAACAGGGTAATGTAACACATTAAGAGAGATGGACAATCACTAACCAAATGAATTTTTATCAGGACAAATGCCAGATTCAGCACCTGGGATGGGGCAACCCTGGATATGTAGACAGACTGGGGAATAAGATGCTGGATAGGAGCTCTGTGAAAAGTGATGTGGGGCTTGATGGAAGTTGAATTTGAGCCAGCAGTGCCCTGGCAGCCAGTAGGGCCAGTCATGTCCTGGGGGCATCAGGGACAGCATGGCCAGCCAGGCAAGGGAGGGGATTATCCTCATCTGCTCTGCTCTGGGTTGGCCTCACCTCGAGTGTTGGGGGCAGTTTTCGGGCCCCTGATATAAAATAGATACTAAGTTGTTAGAGAGTGTCCATGGGAGTGTAACAGAGGTGGTGAAAGGTCTAGAGGTGAAGTGATGTACACTGCAGCTGAGGTTGCTTGCTCTGTTCATCCTGGAGAAGGAGAGACTGAGGAGACATCAGTCCATCACAGCAGTCCAGAGCTTCCTTGTGAGGGGAGGAGGAGGGGCAGACACTGATCTCTTCTCTGTAGTGACCAGTGACAGAACCTGAGTGAACATCAGGAAGCTGTGTTGAAGGAGGTTTTCGTTGGATATTAGTAAAAGGTTCTTCACCCAGGGGGTGGTTGGGCACTGGAATAGGCTCCCCAGGGAAGTGGTCACAGCACCAAGCCTGACAGAGCTCAAGAAGCTTTTGGACAATGTTGCCAGGCACATGATCTCTCTCCTGGGGCTATGAAGGGCCAGGAGTTGGAGCTGGACTTCGATGATCCTGGTGGGTCACTTCCAGCTCAGGATATTCTATGATTCTATGAAAATCAAACTGCCATCTGATTACATATGAAACTGAGCTCTGTAGAATGATATTCATCATTCTACAGAGTAAGTAGAAATCTAGAAATCTGGAGTTATTATCTTTAACTTGTTAAAATAACAGCATATGTGTTGGGCTTTTTTTTCTTCTGGTTTTTACAGACTTTCTGTATATTTCTGGACAGTGAACAAAATTTGTACCTTTTTGCTCTGTTTACTTCAATAAGTACACCATTCTGCTTTCTGAGTTTGTCATTGTGATTACTTTTCCCATCTTTTACAAAAAAACCCAAAGCAAAATAAATGAGAGCTCTTCTTCTATCAGAACTAAATCAGTTACTTAATTCACACTATAGATTCTCTGCAGCCTGTATGGCATGTAGGCAGGACCTGCACATTGATCAATGTTTAAGGAAATATGGTGGTACTTCCCCTTTCACCTCAGTTTAGCCCTTTGTTTTTCTCTGAAAAGAATTTATGTTTGTGGAGTGGCACAACAGTGAGAGTTGGTGGATGCTAGTAATATGATACCACTTCTGAGATGTAGGAGGTGGCAGAATTGAGCATATTCTCTTTTCATTTGTCATTTCAGTTCTTGCCTTTGGGGATGATGCGCCTTTTTTTTTTTTCCAAAATAGAGGAGTAATTTTTTATCTGTAGGGCCTTCAAAAAAGAGAACACTTGAAAGTAATAATGCTGAAAGAACTATGATGAGGTCCAGAGATGAAACAATTGTAAATTGCTTCCCACATTCATCAGCTCCCTCTGAACCACTTTCTTTTCTGATGAGAATATCACCCTTTTCCTTCTCAGAGCACAAACAACCTTGTATGTACACCCTGGAACTGAGCTTAGTTTTCTCATCAAGCATATTTGTAAGTCTCTAACAATTGCAAAAAGAAAGTAGGACAGGCCTTGGATGAATGCAAAAATGTTTAAGGATTAGACTGAGAGAAAAGAGTTTCTTCATTCCTATTCAGAGGAGTTAATTGGAGACCTGGATAGCCTCAGACAGCACAGTCCTGGTTCAAGGCTTTTCTGTGCTTCTCAACAGGCAATGTTGCTGCTTTCGGCAAGGTGTACATCATGAAATGAGTTTTGTTCCGAGTATTAAACCCTAATAAATAGTGCTGCTGTTAGGAAAGAAGAAAGTTCCCTAAGAGGAGGTTTCAGAATATGAGAAAGGTCCTCATATTTGTAGGAGTGGTAGTAAGAATGACAGTATAATCTTGAGTGTATGGAAAAACTCAGAAAAATGAGCCTGAAATTTATAATTTGATTCCAGCAGTCAAATTGCTACGGAAAGATGACAGAAATTTAATTGCTTCACCATGAGTGACAGAAATTCTGCACTTAGGATGAAGAGCAAATCTTGCATTAGGCTGTTTGGTTTTGATCTATCATAGCTATTAAGCCTGATTAAATCAATTTAAATAGAGGAAAAAATGAAGCTGCGGTCTAGAATTTTTAAAGTGCTGAGAGGACTTTTTTGTTTTCTTACCAGCATAGAAATGGATGCCCATGTAACCTGTGTTCTATAAACTGGGAGTAGTTTGACATTTTTCTTAGTAACCATTTATCAGATGGTGTGGCTCCAGGAGTATGCATTCACCTCTGAAAATTGTACTGCAGCATGTACTTAATTATCTGACTTCATTTGTGATTTTACATTATTTAATCATCCAACTTATAGTAAGGATCTCTTTACAGTATACTTACATTTCTTTCATCTGGCTATATGCAACATTTATGAATACAGACTATATCACATAAATTTACAAACCCTGTAACTGGTTACAGCCTCTACACATGCTCTGTGTGGCAGAACATTCTTAGGACTTTCTCCCTGTCTCTTTGTGTTTTGGAACTAAAGAAGAAGATGGTGCTTGTTGACTGTTTATAGTTTGTTGCAGCCTTGGGCAACCTCAGCCTACAGTTAGAAATGAATCTCTTGTTTTGTGCAGGAGTAAATTTAATTGTCTGTAATGTGTAGCTGTACTGTTGTCATTCCAAATAAATAGCAGAAAAGTAGTTCAAATACTCAAGTTTTGGTACTTCAGTCTTTTCAGGAGAAGAGGACAAATCCCTGGGATTCATGGCAAGTTCTCAGGCATTTATATACTTTGTTGCCTGTTATTTTCAGAAACTATGCAGTGCCTTAACAGATGAACTGTTGCTTTTATTTGTATGTAGCAATGGAAGATAACCCTATTTGTTAGTTTGTCAGTACTTTTGCTATGCTTTTGCAGAACTTCTGGACATTATTTTTCCCTCTGCTTTTACTGAGACAATAAGCTCTGTGGTACCTTCAGAAATATGTTGAAAACCATTATCTCTCCCATGTCTGTTTCTTACCGACTCTATGGTAGAAAGATAAGGTAGTCTAAGAAATGGGTGAGGTTAGGGAGAGATGAATGTGAAAGCTGGACTTGTTCTAACAGCAAATCTAAGATTACCAGTATTGCTCTTCTGCCTTTTCCTCTGTCACGCTGATGTTGACTGCTGCCTTTGAGAATTGAAGGTGGAGGCAGAAGTGGACAAGGTGTAACAAAAAGAAGGGCAACAGAGCCGGTGAAGGGTCTGGAGTCTGATGAGGAGGGGCTGAGGGATCTGGGGGTGTTCAGCCTGGAGAAAAGGGAGTCAAGGGGGGACCTGATGGCTCTCTACAACTGCCTGAAAGAAGGCCATAGCCAGGTGGAGGTCACTCTTCTCCCAGGCAGCAAGTGATCTTTCAGAGCAAGAAGAAAAGGTCTCAGTTTGCACCAGGGGATGTTTAGACTGGATATTAGGAAAAATACCTTCACTTAAAGGGTAGTCAGACATTGCATATGAAACTGCTTAATTTGGGTTAAGAAATTACAGATTCTATTACTGTGTAAAATAAGTAAAGTAAAAATACTGTGCAGCCCAAAGGAGAAAAACTGATCTGTGTCAGAACATTTGCGTCTTAGCAGGGTCAGGGCAGGCCCCACTGCTTACTTTGGGACCTCTTTGGGGCTGTGCTTCCTGTACCCTAGTCATGTTTCCTCCTCCCTACGCAGTCTTACACATGTCTTGTGGGAAGATATGTGCTTATATTTTCTTCTTGATAATGTCAATATTTGTATCAGAAGAGGCTGTGAAAACAGTTATATGGGTGACAAGGACCAGCTGCCAAACCAATTCAATACCCTGAAGATCACACCTTGCTTTAGTGTCATGTACCTTTAAAAAACATTAGGGTGAGAAGGACCATTTCCAGTTACTCTGTTGGTTCATACATTGCCAGCAGTTCCGTCTTGCTTAGACTATTACAAACTAATTAGGTGTTTTATGTGACAGGCATCTCACCAGAGCAGTATAAAAGGAGCTCACACTTCTTCATTTGCATTCAATTTACATTTCTGTTCACCATTGTAATTCTGTCCTGTGCTTTACTTTTTCTTTGTCAGTTCTTTAAATTCATTGTTTTTTGAGTTTTGGTACAAAATGGTACTGTCAAGGAAAAGTAATCTTGTGGTAATGAGTTTCAAACCAAGCATCTTCGGGGGTTAATAGCATGGTCTTGAATTTAAAAGCAATTTTATTGCCCACTTTGCGGAATTGCTGGACTTGTGATCCCGTTACTTTTGCTATTTTTTTTTGTCAGTTTGTAACTAATGTAATTGCCAAATCTGGATTTCTGGAGAAATAGTATGTCTGTTCTTGAAAGAGTAGAAAGTTAGTGTCTCGTTGCTAACATCTGTCCTGCTCAAGGCAATAAATATGCAGTACATGCTGTCAAACAGTATCAGTGCTGAGCATTTGACATCAAACAGGTCTCTAACAATGTTGTGGCACCCTTTCCAGTCCCTCTTCAGGTGGAATAAGGTAGATCATCACCTCAATATTACGTAGAGGAGACAATTTTCACTTGTCTTGTTTTCTCTTGTTTACCAGTGACAGGAGTCTGGTATCTGAAACTGTGTGGCATCTCAGTTTGTGCCACTTGGCTTTGTATGAATGTTTAACAAACTTTAAAAGCTGCTATGACAAGTGACCTTTTTCACTGGTTGAAATACATTAAATATGACCTCTTTCACAGGAACACCACAACCCACAGCAAGGCCTACAGCCTCTGGGAAAATCTTGTTCAGTATGATTGTATAAAATTAGTACTAATGAAATAAAACATGTTTCTAGAAGTGCATGCTCAATGGCAAGACAGTAAGAGAAAGAGATTTTAAGGGAGAGAGGAGAAGCATTTTTTTTCCATATTGAGACAGATCCTATTACTAAAGTAAGAGATTTTAAGGGAGAGAGGAAAAGCATTTTTTTTCCATATTGAGACAGATCCTGTTACTAAGAATACATTTTGAAGCCTTGGAGTAATGAAAGGATAATACAAAAGGCAAAAGAGAGCCAAGGCTACTGAAAATGCTTGTCTCTCTCTTTTAGTAATGCCTGATTTGCAGCTTTTTGTATTACCTCTGGTGCATAGAGGCAGGCAGCAGACTTTTAACAATGTTAAAAATACTAGATTATGTCTCTGTTGTCTTTTGCAATGTCAACAGAAACAAGAAGTTGGGAGATATCTATGCTTGGAAATAAGTCATGTTATGAGACTGGGAATTTGACAGCAAAACAACTTGCCAATATCTAGATTACTATGAAGCTCTACTACTACTACTTCTGTCCTGTTGGTGTACAGTTCTTTGATTAGGTACTTCAGTACTAAAGGTTTGACTTGTCTGCTTCATGACATGGAGCAATGTATTAAAGAATCATAGAATCCTTAAGGCAGGAAAAGACCTTCAAGATTATCAAATCCAACCAGTGACTTAGCATTCCTAACCTGTATCCCCACATTCACATGCTGTTTGAACACTTTGGGGATGGTGATTCCACCGTTTCTGTAGTCAGCCCATTCCGATGCCTGATCGTGTTGGTGAAGAAATTTTTCATGATATCTTTAGGAGAGTCACAGGCTTAAGCTTTCTGGAGGATGGACACAGTACCTTAGGGACTGCCAACAGGCAATTTAGATGTGCCATCATACCTAGTAGTACTTGAAGGTTTGCAGGCTGGAACTGAGTATAGGATTCAGTAACTGTACAGAGGAGTTCAAATTCATGTCATCTTTGCTCCTGTATACTGAATCCTAAATAAAGGAATTTCAAAATCTAACCATGCACATGTGAAAACAAATACATCTTTTGTTCAGGAACAAGTGCATTTTTTGGCAAACACTGCCTCAAAATACCTGAACTTACTACTAGAAAGTAAGTGCCTTTTATTAGAAGATCTTAAGAATAGTCACGAGGAGAAGGTTTATTTGAAGATGCAGTTAGAGCCAGGAAGAAAACCTTCTGTAGATTCAGGAAGGTCCTTTTGACTACAGAGAAACAATTCCTGAGCTGTTTTCTTGTTGTCATTTCTAGATCATTTTGCCTCTTCACATTCCTGTTCCTTCTTCTTTTTTGTCATCTCATCTTCATAGAAACAGATGCATTGTTCTCCTGTCAAAGAAATGCAACAGATTCCAAAACGTTTTTGAAATTCCTCAGACATCAGAGTTGCCATTCAAATGGGACAGAATTCTTCGGTTTGATGCTATGTCTAATAAATTCAATACAAGCTCTCAAGGGCTGCCACATATAACTAGTAACTTTTTTTAATGGTTGTTTCTGTTTATTTTATTGTTGAACAATGGTTGATTAAGTAATATATCATTATAATGCTTTGTTAGATTGGCGGTTTTTACACAGTTTCAGATTTCCTGGATAGCAGTATATTCCTGTCTGTACTTTTGAATGCGAAAATGGACCCGGTTCTTGAGTGAGCATTTTAGTGTCTGTCATGGACTGCAGAGCAAG
>WBNO01020100.1:3604-28144 GCA_013400575.1 Peucedramus taeniatus
TTTAGGGTTATTCAGTCTGTTCTGTTGCTACCTGGCTGCCTTGCATAAAAAAGTGAAAGTTGCTTCCATTTTTGACACGTCTTTTAATTTTGGGCAGGTGTTGCCTTCCCTTTGTGTTTAGGCTCCCTGTGTAGTACATGGGTGATATGATAATCCCCATGCTCTGTAAAGGACCATGAAAGAGTAACTGGGAAGAAGCACTAGTGTGAAGAGATATGTTTAGCTCTGAAAATGATTGCAAAGGTGAAGGCTGCCAAACTGCTCTGGGGGGCAGGACCAGCAAGTATAGTCAAGGAAGATGTGTGACAGTACAGTGATGATTGAAGAAACTTAAATNATATATAAGAACATGAAGATACAAAGAAGTGAAGATGTATATAGATGTGGAGAGTCAGAAATAGATTCCTTGGATATGCATTAAAGAGAGATTCTTGCAGCTTTTTCTGACTTTTCTCCTCCACGGGAAGCTTCTGTAAGAGTCTCAATAGGTTAAGTGGGTTCTTATCTGTTATCTGCATTTATTCACCTCACATTTGCTTCTACTGCACATGCCAAGTCCCTTTGAAAGTATGGGTAGCACAGGACACCCTGTGGAGTCTGGAGCACAAACTCTTTCTGCCTGCTGGACTGAGTGTTGTCTTTCTCTGTTATCAGCTCCGTCAGAGGTTGGGAACCATACCTGGTATGCTTCTATGAAGGAGCAGTTACTTCAGGTTCAAATCTGCAGATTTTTCCTAACATTCATTGCTGGCTGTGCTGGCATCAGCTTTGAAGAGATGTAGAAGTTAGCTCCCTGTTGATAATGTGTTAGGTGGTTTAAGCCATTTCCTGAATGCCGATTCCAGAGATGATGACTGTTGAAGGCTGTTCAACTTCTTGTAGTTCAGCAGTCTGAAAAGTTTCCAAATCCCAAGTCATGCCACTTTGTGACCCTTAGGGAGATTCTGCAAAGGCACTGGCTGCTTGGAGACATCTTTATTTTTTACATCATGCCATTGTTCAGAGAAATAGGAGGCCAACAGTGGGGATATTCTTAATTAAATAGTAACTTGTGGATCATAAACTTAGGAAGCTGGAGCAAGGAGCATCAGGAGCCACCTCCTGAGGATAGCATAGGCTTGGGAAAGAGGAGGCATCAGGAAACAGAGTGTATTTCAAAGCATTTTTTTAAACAATTGGCTCTTTTCAAGAGGGCCAAAACTGCTGTGGCTAAATGAGGTTATGGTTGATTTAGGACTGCAGAAAGGAGTGTCTGTGTACCAAGAATGCACAGCCTGGAATTCTGTCCTGAATTTTAACTGCCAACCTCTATTGTTTGAAACAGTGGGGCTCACAGTTTTTGTTTAGTGTAAGGGTAGTGTGGATACCTGCTTTTTAATGCAATAACTTGACAGTAAAGGCTTCATCTGGGAAAGTGGTGTTCAATTCTGTCCATGGCATAGGGGTGAGTTTCAACATTGGTTTTATAGTCTCACAGATAAAGTACTGTGCATCAGGCTGTGATCCCTTCTAGTTTCTGCATTGTACAGCCACTGGAAAAATACCAGTGCAATCTGGAGAGCAGGACTTTGGATGCCTTGTTCACAGGCACATTCTCTTCCTTTTCTGGTCTTAGGCATCATGCACTGTTTGTTGCTCGATGATACAGCACTTGCAGAATTCCGTACTTTCTTTGAGAGAAGTGGGTTGGAAGTCTTTTAGGTCAAGGACAGAATTAAATCCATTCCTCCGTTTGCTGTGTTATTAGACAAGTAGTCATTCAACAACATTAGAAGTTGTTCTGGAATGTTTGTAGTAAGGAACTACTTTTTTTATCAAATTTTGCATTGAAAGCAATACATGCTTTTATTACTTTATATGTTTCTATTAGCCAGGTGTGAGATTTGTGACAAGGCGTTAAAACCCCAGAGATTTCTGCACTTACACTACTTTCAAGAGAAATAGGAAGCAGTTTGCCCAGCTCTGAGGTTAGGTGGAAAAGAACAAAAAGAAAAAAAATCAAAAAGAAAAAAGAAACTTTGGTTTAGTCTTCTAAATTCAAAATTACTAATCAGCTTTGACTTAAATTTTCTTGAGACATTGAGGAGCTGACTAGGAAAATTGATGGTGAGGGTCTTGGGGATTAGAAGGCATAACATCTGGGAGAGGGAGAGTACAATGGAGCAGTAAGTAGAAGTAAGGACAGTAACAGTAGACCCATAGTGTAGACATGAATAGGAACAGATCTGGAGATGAGTGAAAATGTCCCCACAGGATGCTTTCCTTCCAAAAGTTGAAAGGGGAACTGTGACAGAAGAGCAGATTGTCTTAGCTTCCTGAATGGGAGGGAATGATTAATGAAGAGGGAGCAAAAGACTGAATGCTTAACAGCAGAAAGTCAGATGAGAGTAAGTTAATGTGATCTTTCAATTTGAAGAGCACATTATAAAGGATAAACTAAAGGAAGTCAAAGCTGCACTGGAAATGTCATAATCCAGAGGTTTTCTTTTGCCACTCTGGCTGTGTTTGGTGTGCTGTCATGCAAAATATTAATGCTATGTTCCCTAGTCTGTCTTTATGGGTCATTAAAACATGTACATTACAACATAGCATGNTGTTCCTTGTCTCCACAAACTTAAAGGCCAGATTGAACACAGTTTTGCAATTCTACTTCAGGGAGAGCTCCAAAAGGAATTCACTCACCTATGCATCATTTTAGTTGTAATCCCTAATATTTCTCAATGACTTTTATGCTGGGTGGGGTTGATGGTCGATTCATAGATTTGTACCTCCAGTTCCTGTCTTTGTTTTTCCCATTTTGGACATTGTGACTCAAATGTACTTTTTCGTTGACCTATGTATGCAAAGGCATGGAAAGCCCTGACTGGTGCTGCCCAGGCAAGCTTGAGAAGCTTTATACTTGTGTATTGCTCAGTGCTGACATACAACAGTTTTTCTATGTTCCCTAGATAAAAATCTTTCAAGAAAATTAGAATTTGATTGTTCAGCAAGTCAGAAAAGTAACTGTGCTTCAAAATATATTTCAGAAAACATGAGGTGGAAAAAGATATAGGAAAGTCCTTGATTTTATCACGGTTCAGTTAACTAAGGTATTTCCTTTTCAAGCTGAATTAAGTGTGATAGTGTGATTGCAGTTTCAGGTTTGTTTTTTTAAGTATAATTAAAAAAATATTTATTTTCCAATAGATGGCAGTCTGGTTCAGTAATTTCAAGAACAAAAGCAACCATCTTATATAAGAGTTTTCCAACTTTTTTCATTGCTGCATTAAAATTGTGCATTTTAACACAGTTGATAGTCCAAACTGCTTCAAAATGAACGCCTTTAATTCCTGTAGGAGAAAAATTTATGGAACATCATGACATACATTTAAACTACAAACGAAAACATCAGGACTAAATTTAGAAGTGTATCATGGCAAAGAGGCTACACACCAAGTGTGCATTCAAACAATCTGTGTGAATTGAACAGCAAGCAAGAACATTTAAATAGATATAATGTACAAAGCAGGGATCCAGAAAATTTGTGTGTGTCAGGAAAATGATCAGAAGACTGTCAAAGTGTGTATTGTGAGAATCCTGAGCTCCGGCAAGAAAATTGCTTTAGATTCCTCTGTCTGTGGTGTTCTAAGATCATTGCCAGTTTCCTGTCAGGTGTGAGATTCCTGTATGCATGTATTCATGTCAGGACAAATAATTCTAATTGTATTATTAAACCCAGAAATGCGCCATCTTTATTGCAATATATTTGCACATTGTGCTTCTTACAAAAATAATACCAGAAAATAAAAATATGGGCTTTTTGTACATGTAAGAAATTCCTATGGATATCAAAGAATATTTGACTTTTTACTTTCTTTGGACAACCTGTAACTGCAAAACAAAAAATAGGGATTAAGAACTTCTTACTCCCTACTTTGTGTGTGTGTGTGTGTGTGTGTATATACATTTGCTGGACGTACACGTTGGATACAATAAATCTCAGACTTTTTCTTTCATAAACTTGATGTTTTGTTTGAAAAATATTTTCCTAAAATTCTCTCTTGAAAATTTTTCATCTTACTCTGTATTCAAAACTTTATTTCTGTCCTTATTTTGAAAAGTGTGGTTTTCTTTTCATGTAGAAACCATAACTAGTCCATATTTTTTGAGAACACCTGATATTTTTTTGAACTAAAACGTATTTTAAAATGTGCCACTTCAATAGAACTGAGGCTCTGAATTGAAGTATATTCTTCAGAACAGACTCTTTAATCTTGTGTAGTAGGTGGTTGCTCGCAATGTTTGCTTTTACATTTATGCTGTTTTGTTCAGAAGCATAATAAAAAAAATGTGTTATTGATTTTCAAGTGCAAATGCAATACCTTACTGTCTTTGGATTTGTGACAAGAGTTTAGATTAAAGAAACAGTTCTTGAGAGTTTTCTGTGTTCTTAAAAGCAGAGTATATGTTAAAGGATATTACCTAATTACATGGCATAATTACTGAGAAACTTAAAATGCCCCTAATTTTATTTTTTTAAACTGAAGATAGTAAAACCATGTAGTAACTGCACTACAGAGGGATTTCACAGAAGTGGCAGCAGCATATCTGTTTAAATTTAATGTGGTTATATAATAGATAATAAAGGCTGGCAGCAGTAATTTAAATTTAAACATGAGGAAAGGTTTTGTGTAGTCTCAGGGAAAAGATTTGGATTTCATCACAGGCATAAAAATGTCAGTTTCTGCTTAATTCTGTCATCCAGAATGGGAAGTTGATACTTGTGCACATTGAGAAAGTGGAAAAAATATGTAATATAAAATATAATAGCATTGCTGAAAACAGTGATGGTACATATTCAAAGATACAATTTTTACTCATGTCAGAATATCAAGAAGATGAGGCTATATAACAGCAATAAAACTGTAATCATGTTTGGTTTATATCTAAGGAAAGATTAAAAAAACAGAATTATGTGGTTTGGAAAGAAGTTGACTAAGATAATATATTAGGGTGGATAAAGTTTATGTATAGTTTTTCAGAAGTCAGTTATTCTAATTATTTTTATTTTCTCTAAGGAAAAGAACAATTTTTTTAAATAAAAAACACACTTTTATCATTTCAAAAGTAATATTTTCTAGAAATTGTTCAAGAATCTTGAAGTAAACTATTCAGTAGTATTATTCAAGAATATTGTTTTGGTTTTTTACTTTTAATATAACATTTCAATAAATAATGGCTGGATTGAAATATAATAACTAACAGTGACCAAACATGCTTGAGTAGAATACTTGCTGTCTTGAGCCTTTAAAAACACTGCACACTTGCATGCATGCATTATTGAGAGAGGGATACAAAATTTCACAGAACAATGATGACGAGCAAGCCAGAAGTATTTACAATGGCTTACTAATGAGGATACAGTAAAACACCTTCCAGAACAATTTTGGTTGCTTATTAATTAGGAAATAGTAAGATTATCAGGCCTGATTGTATGGAACTTCAAGGACAGAAACAGATAAATTTTAAATTATTTAATATAATAACATTTGGTGAATTTGATAATAAAGCTTCAATGCATTTTGCAGGTATTTATGATGTATTAAAAAAAGGAAGAGAATTGTATTGAGAGACAGTGTTTGGAAGATTGTTGCTTTACTAAATTCCTTTTTTATGATAGTGTTAGACAATTTAAGTATTGCCAAATTCTGATGTTGCAAGAATTTTGTATAGAGTTGCTCTTTCACCCAGCTCAGTCATGGATCCTATTTTGCAAGCATATACTGACTCTTATTTCTATGGGAAGTTAAACTATGAAGGCCATCTCTCCCAGGGTATGTAAACATAGCTTTTTGAGATTCCGTTGTTGGAAAGGTCTACCCACACTCTGAAGATAAGATTATATAACTTAAAAAATTTATTTTAAAAGCTGCCACCCAACTAAAAACCATCTGCTACTCCAAATTTCTAGTGCACGTAGTAGTATTTTCCACTGAGAACTGTTGCTGCGGCTACTTTTTTTCATTAGATATTTATAACGGGACATCCAATACCAAAATCCACTTGGTCAACATGGAATTATATACTTTCCATAAACTGCTTTACAAAATGATTTCTAAATTCTGTTTAAACATGAGCTAGTGATTACAAAGAAGCAGAGGGAAACCAACTGGATACAAATTTTTTGCCCCCTCTTTTAGGCTACCTAGTGAAGGGGACTTCTAAACGTATCCTTTCCTCACCTGTGTTCTGTAGCTATTAAAAGAGATTATGTTCTGTATCTGTAGATTAGGCTATGCTTCAGCACAGTGTTGTCAAAATTTATGTTAGAGGGGTCCTAATAGCAGCTATGTGTAACTCTACGCAGAATAATTTGCCTGGTATCATGCTTCACAGCTGACTAAATTAGCCTGCAGCTCCCTGCTGCTGTGATTTCGGGTAGAAGGATTGCTAGCCAATCCTCCAGTGAGCTGCACAGACCTACCCTGTGAGAGAGCTAGTGCTTGTTTAAGAGTATAAAATCTCGAAACATGACAACACTTAGTATGATTTAAACTACCAGGAGTTAAGTATAACTAGGGGAATGTGCTGGCCAAACCACCAGTTCATTTAATCTGCATTAAAAAGTACCTACTCTTTTTTCCACTAGAATGATCTTCTGGAATATTTAAGCAGTCTCTGCAATTATGTATGTGCAGCAAATTCCTTGACTATCAGGTACCAGCAGGAAGATAGCTTACAGACAAATGCATCTCTCTGAATGCTGTTATGTGTTTAGCTTGCAGTGGTGAAGCCTAAAGGTATCTAATCCTTTTGCTCCAGTCTGTCACATTGTTTACCACCATGTAAAGCCCTGTATTGCTGTTTTGCAGAACGTGTGCTTTAGACGCAGGCATTTTCTCTTATTGGCTGAGTATATGCTTCCATTTATTCTTATATGGTAAAATCTGATAGAGTAGAAAAGAACAAATGCTTTGTGCACACCCTCCATAATTTCCAATATTTCAGGCTTGCTCTTTCTTAAAGCTTTCTTTTTCCTGACTAAATTATCTTAGCATTTTCAAGTTTATTTTGTATGTCTTTCCATGCTGCCAAGCACTTTCACTTGCCCTGCTTTGGACCCTTTCATCTCAACTGAATCTTTACATAAGGATCTTGGATATGGGTTTAGAATTTTTTCCATATAAAGTAATTATAATACAAGCTTTTCAGATCAAAGAGCTTGTTTGTCTTTATGGTTATAAAGCTATGTGTAAATTTGGAGTACTGTGGCAATGATTAGTAAAATTTTGTCTACTCAAAAATTCTGTTTGATAGCTAGGTTTTATTAAATTGACTACAGTAGATTTTTTTTTTTATTTTACAAGGACAGTTTTAGTTCAATACTGAGCACATATGTGATTTGAAGAGTCATGTGTTTCATTACACTTAGATGAATACCAAAGATATCTACTAATCTCAGTAGGATTAGCCAAAGTCTGAGGACTCTATCAGAACTGATCCTGAAATCATCTTCCCAATATGAAATATATTTACTTGCATTAAATATCTTTTTTTATATGTTACTCAATGCTTTAGAGAACCTTCTTTCTCATCTGTGTTTAATGATTTTTTTAACATCCCTGAGCTGCCTGGGCCATTGTGCCACTGTTGCCAGTGCTGCATAGCAGAACCCATTCTCTTCCATTTCTTTCAATACCCTCAGGGTCTGTTATCCTGGGAGTGTTCAGTAACGTACAACATGATGTCCATTCTTAAGCTGCAGTATCCAGATTCATTTGGGACATTCCAAGAGAGTTTCAGTCTCTTCTGGAGAAGAGAATGAGAAGATAATACCATGGCATTTCCACCCAGACAGGTGACTTTTTAAATATTAACATCAACTCTCTCTTTGTGATATTATTACAAAACCAAATCATCAGGAACACTAAGTTATTGGTAACCAGAGGTGTTTCCCTCACACACTGACTTTCCTTAGAAGTCTGTCAAAAAAAATCTGTCATGGACTCCTAACTTCCATTTCCCTGGGGGTTCTTCTCTCCTCAAACTGTTCTCCAGTCTCCAGTCTCTATTCAGAATCACGTTTTCAGATTCTCCTTCACAAAATAACAAGTTCTTTCAATCTTCCTTGTTTTTCTCAAAATACATTTTATGCTTGTGTGATTTAGAGCATCACCACTAGGAATGCTGATACTCCAAAGGTGTATTAGTTTATCACATTTGAGCAATAGAGTATGGAACAATGTACGAGGTCTAGAAGGAATATGAAAGACCTTGCTGACATTTAAGTACAATTGGATTTTAATTTCTCATATTTTTAGCTCTCTGGTAAAACTGCTTTTGGTAGAATATAAGAAGATGGAGCTTAGATATGTAGAAGATTTGGTTTTCACAGTCATATGTAGATATCTACCTGAAGGAAAAGATAACTGAGTTAATAAAGAAAGAAGGAGAACCTTTCCTGCAATCTAAACAAAAAACACATTGTTCTAGAACATTTTAGCTTTTGATGTTTCTGCGTTTTAAGGGATCGGAATTTCCGTAATATTTTAGAACTCTTATCACTGCTGTCAGCAGGTACCAATGCAGGTTTGATTGTTCTTTATAGTGACCTCAGAATAAATGAGGTCAAGATAAACTTGACTGCATGTCAAGTTACAAACAGTAAGGGGAAAAAAATGAAATGTTTTTGTAGGCAGCTCAAGTCAACATTGATTTCATGTCGATTCCATTAGTGTAAGAATTAAGTCATTAAGCTTGGAACTTGCAGTGAAGCCCGATGATCACCATCTGACAGGAAATGCATGAGAAAAGTAAGAACCATATGGGTATGTCTCAGATGTTTTCTGTAGTGAGTGGAACAGCATCATTTTATCCCAACAACATATTTTTAAGGGTATACCCAGGAGATGGAGCCTGCTAGTCCATCAGAGCAATGTGAACTTCTATAGTATCCAGTAAAGAGTGGGGATTAAATGTATGGTTTCACTATATTTTATGCAATGATTCATTTGAAATTGGCTAAGTAGGTACTTTCTTGGAAGCTGCAGTCTCACTTTCCTTTCTTTGCTTCTTAGTAAGAGCTATACAAATAATGATAATGGTAAATAATGTACCATATTTCACAGGGCAAAATGACCACCCATGACAATCTAATGCAAAATAATACTCTCTTTAAAAATTGTTTAGTAGCTGAAATTAGAGCATTGAGCAATTTGTTTGGAATACTTGTTTAATTTCATTTTTATTATTTCCTAATGGCAACAAGCAGATTTGTTTTATAATAGGCATATAAAATAAATTCAGTATTTTTGTCCTTAATTCTTGAAAGTTGACCATTCATAACATAGAGTTTCATTGTATTCTGTTGGCAGATTTTTCCAGCCCCTGTTAATAAGCTTAGCAAGTAGAAAATGAATAGAAAAATATGCTGGACCAATTCCTATACCTCTATAAAATATAGTATCTTGAGGAATTCACTTAAGGGCAAGTGCCTGATATTTACTGTGCATTAAAAAAGTTTGCCTATGGATGTCAAGTGTGCTAGAAATGCACCCCTTAGCTTTTCTGTGACTTTAATATAACTGGAATCCTTGCCTGAGTTCAGTGGTATAATTTTATAAACTGAGATTAGAATCAGAAATCAGATTTACATGTGTTTTGTCACATGATGCATGTGTTGGTCTTTACACCAGTTTCTTTATATTTCCAGAGAAATATGAAGGTTTAATGACTTACACAATTTTTGAGTATCTATTTTCATTTCTCTTCTCTTGGCATCTATCCTTCCTAAACTTACCATAAGTTTCAGTTTAGTGTCATGAGGGAAAATCTCAGCAGAGGTTTTCTATTTTATTTGCTTCAGTAATTATTTGAGGTTAAGCAATTTGCATTAATTCTACCACTATTATTTTTGTTGATATTGGTGCTCTGCCTAATATCTTTGAAATATGGGCTGTTCACAATCTGCAAAGAAGCAGCCTCAATATTGCCTGTCAAACTTAGACAAAAATCATATTAAAATATAATTACTTTTTTATTGCTATGCTGGTCTTTCTTTCAATTGTTAATAGTTGCTTACTTTTTGGATGTTGGAATATTTATTGCCTTGCCTTTGTCAGTGGTGTTTCCTTTAAGAAATCTAAATAATTTTAACAGATCACAATCACTTATTTAGTCATTGATGCCTCCTAAGAAATACAGTGCTTCACAGAAGTTATAGATAAAAGCAAAAACTGGCTGACTTGTTTATCTGTATTTTATAGGAGCTTTAAGGCATTATATTATGACTGGCTGGAGAAAGAACTTAAATATTAAATCTTCAGCTACTTAGGAATGTGTGTGGAAAAAACCCATAAAGGTGTGCTTGTATTGCAGTGGATTTGAGTGTGCGGTGTTGAATCTACCACAGGCAAAAGGAAACAGTACCAATGAGCTAGTACAGAAAAAGCACACCCTGTCCTACATCTTCTGGCAGTAGTGGTTATTGAGATGACTGCAGTGACATCTCTGGTTTAGTTATATAAGACAGGAAAAAGCAGCAACTTGCAGTATGTGAACTTCACACTGGCAGATTTTTCTACTGGCCATAGCAAAGACTTTGCCTTGCTAGTGAGATTATTTTGAATGCTGTTTCCACATGCCATGTAAATCAGGCTGCATTGAGAGCTGTTCTGCTCTGATGGAGTGTGTGTGTGATCCTTTTCAACACCTCTAGAGGAGTCTGAGCCATTGCTTGTGCTTCTGAGCACAAAAGGTAGATTACTCTTATCTTTTCCAGTTGGGCCTTCAACTTCTACAACCTGCTAAGACATTTCAGCTGTTAACTGTTCTACTGTGTTGTGTTTACATTATGTTTAGCACTTGGCTGACAATATGGCAAACCATTAGTAATTTGTTACTGCTGGATCTGTAAATCATCTAGCAAAAATGTTCTTCAAAGCTCTTTTGATTAGCCACTCCCAACCAGCACTCACCTTCAGATAACTATCTCAGTACTGCATATAGTTCTTCTTTAGATTGGCTTTATCTATTCAGGTGTGATTTTCTTTTATGTTCTTTATTAAGGCAGCAGCAGCTTAATGGAATAATAACTGCATTTTCATTGACACATTTCTACTGAGAATATGTGTGCTAAATAAAAAACTGTGCACTGGAGGAGTAATAAAGTGGTGACTTCTGCCTACTCTCTTGCCACCTGATTTCTCCCCTACTTTAATTTCTCCTCCTTCTGCTCTATTTCATGACAAATAATGTATTTTCTATAAGTTTCATCATACTGCCACCCACTTACCCACCCTCTCTTTCACAATTTTAAAAAAGGAAAAATGCATGGTTTACAACTGATTTTCATGGCAATTGCACAGCACTGAGATTTTCAAATGTTATATGATAACATTCAGATGATATAGGGCTATTAAAAACAGAGATGCCTCTGTAGCTATTCCCCAAGCAGTATTTTTCTCTGAGACATTCAAAGCCAAAAATGGTCATCATTACTTTGAATTATGATTTTTTCCTTTATGCAAGGGCAAATATTCTGTAGCCTTTAATTATATTTAATATTTTTAAAATTATTAACCCTTGATTTTGCTTTTCTGTGGGCTCCTATGCCCTTAATTATCAGTTTCTTCTTTTTCATCTGCTACATAAGTTTTTCAGTGAGTCACATTTTGGAGTGAGTCATGTGCATATTGATTCAGGGAGACGCAAAAATTTGTCTTTAACATGAGAAATTCCATTGGATTAATTGCAATTGTTCCTGTGGTTAAATTTCAAGACTCAAAAAAAAGCTACCAAATTCCTTCCCTTTTTGCACAGCCCATATTTGTGTATACCCTTCCTACATACCAACATAGGTCAAATCTACTATGCCTGTGGGATGAAGAGGCATTCCTAGAAATGCATTTCTGTAGCAAAGTGTCCTTGCAGTCTATATGACTTCCTGGGTGAATTCTATTTTAGGGCTTTATGCTTCATGTGCGAAATTCTTTTTCATGTAAAGCACTTGAAATGCTTTGATATTAAACATTTAAAATTAAGTGTGCAAATAGTCCAATTTATTAGTATTAGGTATGTGCTCAAAGTTAGACAAGTATTTAAAACACAGGTTCACTTTATTTTCGCTGATGTTAAGAAAGAGAAATTAGTTTGACAGTTCAATCCTGTCCCAAACACATATATGAGAGTGGAGTAAGTTGTGGAAGTACCTATAGTTTGATACATTATAGAGAAGTAGCTTAATCCATAGATTAAACAATTTATATTAAATCACAGAATACACTGAGTTGGAAGGGGCCCACAAGGATCATCAAATCCAGTTCCTGGCTCTGCACAGAGCCATCCCCAAGAATCCCACCCTGTGCCTGGGAGCATTGTCCAAATGCTTCTTAAGCTCTCTCAGGCTGGTGCTGTGACCACTTCCCTGGGGAGCCTGTTCAGGGCCCAAACACCCTCTGGGTGAAAAATCTTTTCCTGATATCCAACCTAAACCTTCTTTATCACAACTTCAGGTCATTCCCTCAGGTTCTGTAACTGATCACTTGAGAGAACAGATCACATATTAGGCTCTTAAATCCTAAAACTTTTGTTTTATGAATGGTTGCATCCTTCTATGAAAGTAGTGCAAAGATTCAGAATCATCTTCATATTTGTTATTTATGCTACATGCAAGGATGAATTAAAAATTTCAAATGTATTGCTCTACTTTCAATACATGTCCAGATGTACTCATTTTATAATCTCATTTTAATTAAAATTTTGACCTTATTCAGTATGCATTGTACTTGCCATTTAGTTCCAGGATGGTATTTCCTGTATAGTGTCAGATCTTGCTCTGGAGACAGAGTGATTGATTTTGGGGTGCTCTTCATGATAGGTGTCAATAACACTTGCCCACTGAGGGGCAGCAGCTACACAACCACGTAGTTTTCCTTATGTATGTGAATTAATCTCATTTGCTTAAAGTTAATAAATTTTGTGTTTGCTACATGTGGTCATTTCACTTGACTCTACTGACTTCAAGTTACAGGATTTCTCCTCAGAATCAGATATCACTGTGATCTTGAGTTCCAAGGGTGTAACTGCTTCAGATGTGGTGTTTCTTTTGGAGCCCCAGTCAGAAAATACCACATGCATCTGGGCTGATGTACAGTGGTGTAGAGACCAAGATTCTGCGTCTGGGACTGCTAGAGCTGGGATTTGCAGGGTACTTAGGCTCATATACCACCGAAAAATAGTCATAGACTCTCTCAAGATGATTCCTGACATAGCCCAGCATTTGTGCAAACTTGCCTTCAGTTTCAGCATAGCCAGCAGATCAGGAACACAAACTTAGTGACCATCTTGGAGATGTTGAAATGACATGTCTAGCATGCCCCAGGGATTAAGGCAGAGGCAGGTACAGAGTACTCTTCTCCATCATTCTGCTGCTGTAAGTACAAGACTATCTTTGTCTTCCTGATACTTCTTTGCAGAATACAGGAGGTGCAGTCAAACTCTAACCAGACTCATAGTGAATGAAAGAGATGCAAACTTGGAGCATGTTCATGAAAGAATGGCAGCAGATGTGCAGTGTAAGGAGAAAGATGAGATAATGAGAATGGGAAACAGAAAAACATTAGTAGGGAGAAGGCCTTGGGGTATGTGGGAAAGATGTGTCAAGGTTCCCAAAACCTTTCACTGTCTGTGAGACATAGGATGTATGTCATAACTGGGGCTCCTCCTTTTCAGGATCCTTACTGAATCTCAGAAGGGTGTATTTGCTTAATGCAGGCATGCTGCTGTAGAAAAGTAGTAACTGATTGTGTTATATGTCATGCCCTAATGCTCTTTTTTCTTCTGCATACCTCAGGCGTTTTCCCTTGAGAGCAGCTTGGGCAGCAGCAGGGGGAGCACTGAGAGCACAGAACACTGTCCCAGCTCTTCTGTCCCTGGCTTGATTGCTGCAGCTGCTGGGGACAGCCGTAGCAGAGATAGACCTGCTTATCCAAACTTATAGAAGAGATTACAGTAACAGTAGAGGAACTGTTACTTAAAGAGTAACGGCTTCCTGTACTATTAGTTCTTAGTAATAATAATTTCAAAATAGAATACTAGGTAGCAGACCTGTAATTTTTTTGCTTTTATTTCACAGTGTAAGATACATGTCCTTTGGGCCAAGGAGAGTTAGTAGCACACCTCTGTTAGGATGATAGAAGATATGTGTTTGACAAATTATTTCTACAGAAGAAACTTCCTACTGACCTCATTGTTTCAAACTGAGTGGCAGCATTTGGCTTATCAGATGTCTGGTTGCTTTCTGCCTCCTGTAAGCAGAAAGATATTACCTTCTGGATTTCATCTTTGCTGCTCCATTTAAAAATATTGTTTTCTTACAAAGATAAATGATAAGTTAACGTTCGTGTCTCCAGAGCTATGATGTAATGGCAAATGGTAAATGTCCTGTTATTGTGTATCTTTAATAGTTTGCTGATGATGTTTTGCTCTAGCAGATACTGTTTGAAAGGGTATGTGAAATACTTCTGCAAATGGATGATATTGTGATAAAAACAGATACAAGAAGGAAAGGTTTTGATGTTTGGTTTTAGGTTTCACTGGACGAGTACAGGAAAGTCTCCTATGTATTCTGAAACAAGAGAATTGAGTAATATTTTTCCTAGCAGTGGCTGCTTACAATTGTCAAGGCAGAAAGCAGACAAGTCTTCACTAAAAGCTGAGAAAAAAAAGAGGGACTGAGAGGAAATGAGACATCTTGTATCATTTATTGTATTCCTTGAAAACACTTGTCTAGGTAGTAAGGTCATGTGTTAGATAGGATATAGTTAACATCTGTTCTAAAAAAGGCTGTACATAAAAATAAAGGTATTTATGTATGTTTTATACATGGTGTACAGCTGCTGAGCTGTGAACTTGGTAACTGTAAATAATAGTTAAGATTAAAGCTGCTCTCGCCTTCTCTTGTTGTTGACTTTTAAGAGTAGAAGAGACTTTCTCTGCTTTTTCTGTCTGTATTCATTGTTCTCTCTTTTGATAAATATGGGCTTGCTCTCTTAGATCAGGATAGAGGTTCCAAGTTATTGTGATACTCAATCTGATGTATGTACATGTTTTGAGAATAAATAACCTCTTTATAAAGTGTCCTTCAATCTAAAGTATCCTAGCGCCCAATTTTTTGCCTTTTGTGTAGATGGAGGCATGAAAAGGAAGGCTTCCATACCTAAATTTTGGAAGACATAATTTAAATACTCTTTAAGTATGAAAATGAGAGGTGATGTGATAGGCTCAGTAGTGTCTGAAGAAAATTTGTCACTAATTGTAGTGGTACAGTGTCCTTATGCTAGATCTTACTACTCTCTCACTCATGTATAATTATTATTCTCTCTTTACACAGAGAAATTACTTTTTTAGCCTTTTACTACTGCAACCAATGTCTAATTCTTGATTCAGTGTTCTAGTAAAAAACAGAACTTTTAATAAAGCTTTAATTCTCTATTAATATCTTGTGATTTCTCTACCAAATTTTCCTTTTGCATATCATATCTAATATCATAAGATGTTCTGTTTGAGGATATATGTTGCTTATTCTTGTGTCTCTTCTAACTTAGGCAAAAGTTCCCTTACTGAAGCTTAGCATTGCAGCTTACGTTGACTTTGCCATTTCATAATGTCTAATTCAATTAACTGAGTAACTGTAATTTAGATGGCATTTTAAACTGCATTTGTTTGGGTTCTTTTAACTTAAAACAGGCATAAATAAGAGGTTCTAAACTGTTCCTGTTTTTCTTTAATTGGCAGAAATATCTTCTACTCTATTTATTTATTTATTTTCTGAGAAGTGGGCATAAATAACTTTGGTTTTACTAAAACTCTCCCTACAGGGCTATATCAAGGCTTCCCAGTAGCACACACAGAATTAGATTTTCATGTTCAAAGGATCTCTAAGGAAGCAAAATTAAATTATACAACAGAACAGAAAAATTAGGGAGTTCTGGGAAAGGAATGAAGGCTGTGAGAGAGTAACAGGAAACTGTGTGGTCTGGGTTTGGAGTTTTATGGGTTTGTGTGACAGTCTGAGCTCTGTGAATTGATTGTAGATTTTTCTGTATCTCATTTTCCTCCTCCAGACACATCCATCTTTCCAGAGTATGCAATCCCAGTCTATCAAATTTGGGGCATTTGTGACCCCTTGCTCTCGTGCAGCTATTAACTCCTTCCTTCCTCTTTGCAAATGCAGCTCTTTCCCTGCAGTATTTCCCACATATATCCTTCCCACTGTCTGGGAAGAACTGGGCATCTGTCAAGCAGAGATGGGTGAGAAGGGTGATGACAATAACTGTTTCTTCACCCTCCAAATAGACTTTTCCTAATGGTGCATTTTTAGTCCCTTATTGGTAGCAGAAATCTGTGCAAGTGTAAAAAGAGCTAACCCTGATCTGCAGTAGTCTGTAAATTAGTCTGTATCATGTTCATGCCTGCATTGTCTACTTGCATGAGAGTACGGGTTTGTTCCAGTCGTGTGATGAACTCTGGCATTGACTGATCCTTTTTTGAATGATCAGGAGATCTGACTAGATACTTTCCACTTCCTCTCATTCACATTGACATTACATTCCTGTGATTTGCACTTAGGCTATTTATATAAAATAAATCTAAGGGAAATGTACAACTCTCATTCTGCTTGTGTATTTTGTTTTTACCATTCAATAATTGTTTGGCATGGGTTTTTTTCACTCTATTCCTGTAATGGCTAAGTACTCATATGCTCCTTCTTCAGTGACTCTATTGTAATTCATCTTCCTTTAGTTGGGTTGAAAATGTCTCACTTATGTGTGTGTGTTTTTTACCTTTACAGAGGGCACTGACATTTTTCTTATATGACTTTTGTATTCATTCACTTCCGTTGCCTTGTAAGGCTACAGCTAATGTGTGTCACCTGCTTTCCTGTGCTGAGCACTGCTGCAGTTCTTTCCTTTTTACTCCAGGGGGCAAGAAGTGCTTTATTCTCTGGTACAGCAATTCTGAGCTTTAAAATACAGGTGTAGGGCAGCCACCATGGAAGATGGTGTCATAAATAGAGGGGAAAGATCTCTAGTCTGCTTCCTTTGTCTATGCAAATACCTAGCAATAATAGTCTTTCACGACCTACACTCTGCAGAATTAACCCGATCCTTTTAATAATCAGTGTGAGAATATTGGTTGCTATGGCGACATATTCTGTGGTACTACTGGAGTGTCAAAATAACCTAATGAAATACCATGCTAAGAATGTTTTAGAAATTGACTTCTAGAATGAAAAGTAAATAAATCCACCTAACTTTACAAGATATGGATAGATTCATGAAGTCTGCAGCAAGGGAACAACCATTTTCTAACTGAGGGGAATCAGAATAATGGAGTGGGATATATTGTGTTTCTCATCTTTGATGCGCGAGTTGAGATAGAATTTCTAAATATTTTCCCTGCTTAAATTAATGGTATACCAACAACTTTTGTGTTAGCACAAGAGTCAAGAGTTGAATGATCCTCAGTTGTTATACAATTTGAGTTAGTGCCTCTCTGTGTGGTGCCTTTGCTTCTCCTACAGTTTCCATCAGCTTGTGTTCATCTTTTAGAGTTGCTGCTGTTTCTCTATTTCTTTTCTCCCCTGCTTTTCTTTCACTTCTCTGTTCCCTGCCTTGCAGCAGATTCCATGCATTTTTTTATTCTGTTGGCTAAAATAATCGGCAGTTAGGTGTTGGGGTTTTTAAGATGATTTTTACATCTGTAACAGCACTTTAGAGTCAGTGCTACCATCAGATTGGTAGCTGTGGTGGTCAGCTGTTGTCTCAAACAGTGCTATTCTGGTCAAGCAAAAATCCAGCCACTTCTGAAATAAGCATTTCTAAAGACAGCATTTACTATCTGAGTATCAGGCAGGCTGCACAAGCAAATTTGAAGCAGGCTAGAACAGCTATTTCATATACCAATTTAATTACGGACGAAGAATTAAGGTGTAAAAAAATTTTTTTTTACTTGCAACAATTGGTGTTGACATGAGATTTTAAAAATCACTCATTTCTGGGTTAACTTTCCTCCTTCTTCTCCTAAAATTAGTAAAAATTGCCACTGCAATTCAGTTGGGGTGAATTATCCTGTATAGCAAAATAACATAAATATATGGGAACTGACCACTGTTCCTATTTCTGTCTGTCCTGGAAAATTAGGATACTGGTTTAAGCAAAAATCAACCTTTTTCCCTTATCATTTAGATCAATATGTAAGCCACAGTGTTCATAAATCAATGAGTATTCCTGATGCTTTTCATCCCTTCCAGACTATAAAGCAAAATAATACAGGTCATTTTTAAATACGTCTTTTGCCTACAAGATAAGATAACACATTTATTACTGATAAATATAATGCAAAACCTGAAACCTCATCTTTTGATTGATTTAGTATTTTTTGTCTGCAAAAATCTTGGACCCATCCAGGCAAATGTTAGTTTTTATTCTTTATAGAATATGCTAAACTTAATGATATTACAGCAAATTTTAAAGTAAAATGAAGTAGAAATTGCCAATTTCTTGATAATAAAGACAATAAATATTTTCTATGTATATTAATATGTTCACTTAATTTTAAATTATAGTCGCAGATAGCTCAATATGCAACTTCCTTAGAAAGTATTATTTTCATACAACAGTTTAACAGTTGAGTGGGTATTTTGGATTAAAATAGCAGTTTATCTTTTGGTATTTCTGAAGGGGACACTCTTAAGTTCATAAGATAAAAAGTCACAATATACAATATAAATCATTGTGTTTAATCTGAAAGTATTGTTTCTTTATGCACAGAGGCCTTCTTCAATGCGTTTATCACCAAGGGAGGAAGAAGATGATGATGCAGCTGAAAATACTTGTGGACCTTCTGGTTTATGGGAGGCACTGACACCTTGTAATGGATGCAGGAACCTCGGATTTCCCATGCTTGCGCAGGTATGTGATTCCCTTTTCATCATAAAACTTAGTAACTATGGAAGAGATGCTTAATCTCTGCCTTAACCCTTAGAGTTATTTATAGTCTTGCCTGACTCCCTTCAAAATTGCTGCTTTCACTCTTCATTTCAATGTCAAAAGCTGCTTCCAAAATTAAATGTTGAGGTTCAGTCATCCTACTATAATACTTATTCATATGAGTTTAATATGGAGACTGATGTTTACTACCCCTTTTTTAGACAGATGGTTACTGTGTTGGATAGCTTTCTTTTCCATCTGGAAAGAAATTTTGAAGTTACATAGTTTCCTTTGGGATAAGTACTCTATTTTTGACCAGCTTCTAATTAATATAATGACATCTCAGCTACTTTCTTTATAGAATTAATTGACGACATCATGCATAACTCAACTGATGTAAGAATATAGCCTAAGACTTCTTTTTGAAGATTATGTCATAAAGTTAAAGAAAAAATCCCCAAATGTTTTCAAATGCTTATCATAATACAGAAGAGAATAAATGGAAGTGGGTAATATATTTGGGTCTAAGACCCAGCAACTCTTGGAGCAGACCAGTCTACAGTATCTACCAAAGCATTCCAGCAGCTGTGTCCTGAACAAGTGGTATTGTATTGCTCCAGTACAGGATGATGCTTATTGCAGCTTCTGGGTCTCCCTTGTTCTCTCCCTTCACCATAAATTAGTACTCTCATTTGTGTAACATTTTTCCTGCACTTTTTTTTTTTTTTTGTAGCATTGAATGAAGACCTGCCAAATTTCTGTTTAGAAATGTCTGTTTTTTTCAATTGCATCCTTACTTGGCACTGCATTTAAATAGCTTTGTAAGATTCTTGCGTACCACATTGGAATTCCATATCCTGTCTCACCACACTTCATACACTGTTGCTTTCATACTGTGATTGTACGTTTTATTCCCTTAAAGTCTCATGGGACTTGCACCTGTTTGAAGTCGATGCTGAAGCCTTCCCTGCAGTCAATGGAAACAGGATACGGCAGCTCATGTGCTTGAATAACAATGAGCACTGCCCTGCCTCTTGATAAAAGGAGCCTTTATATTCCTTTCCCCTTTCAGTAGCTGTTTCCAACTTCATACTATCCATCATTTTAGACATTTGGCAAAGTGCGGAGTTGTCGGAATCATCCTGATTTACAATCAGAGTACTAGTTACTAATTCCTCGTTTTTAAGGATTTGTTTCAAAACATATTTCTTAAAGGGAAGTTTTCTTATTTAAATATCACCTGTGGTTTAATTATTGTTAAACTTGCCTATGATGAACATACATGCCATTTTAATTTCCTAATTTTAGAAAATGTTTTTGTTTTCCTTGTTTCTTCTTTATGTAAGGTGTACATAAAGGGTGCTATAAAATTGAGGGATGCCTTTGAAAAGTGTAATCAAGTGTGGTTGGTTGGTATGTCTTTCCTATTTATAGAGATTCATTTCAACTATGGTGTAAATTTTAAGATAGTGATTCCTGAATTAGTTTTATTCATTGTACTTAAATTTTAATAGCAGATTTATGATCTCATCCTTCTTGCTCTGAGAACAATAAGATTTTTAATTATAAGTACAAAAAAGAGTATATCTATTATGCTTTCATTTATGATATGACAGATTGCCTTTCTAGATTGTTTCTATCCATAAAAATTCATGACAGAGATACTTTTGGTCTTTTTTTGATTTCTTTTTATAGGAGAAAGGAAAGAAGTTAGGTAGTGAAAAATCTCCAAACTAAAAGCCAGTGACTTTGGTTTTTATAAATTGTTGCCATCAGTGTATGCAGTCTTTCAAGCTGTTAGCTAATCTGTTGGATCTTTCACATTTACTTCGGAATGCAGCAGAGAACATCTTGTTCTAAGGGATTGAAAACACAAAGTATGTATGTAAGTTTCTGGATTAAGAACAGTAACTGGAATTGGTCTAACAAATTATATATTATGTGCAACAGCATCTTTTAGGTAAAAGTACAAAAATATGTTTCTGATACTCATGTCAGTGCACTAACATATCAGAAAGCACAGACTTCATCATGAAGAAACAGTGAGATAAGGGTATTTGACATGGTGTCTTAAAATTCGTACTCTCCTAAAGATCCAAAAATAGGGAAAAGGCTCTGTCAATCACCCTTGAACTCAAACGAGTTCATTTTTACACTTCTCCTTTATTTAAAAATAGGTTTTGCAATCATATAAATATATTGTATTTGCACATCAAAGGTGAACAAACATAAAGATTGATTCTTGCTTTATATACACAGTCAGAGGTATAATGATAACATGAAACTGGGTTTTAGGTGAGATTATGAAAATGTCCATCTGTGACCTAGTGAGCTAACAGTTTTCAATATGTCAAAGGAGAGGGCAGTAATCTCCTTGACAAACTTGGTTTCTTTTTTTGCAGTTAGGGAAAAAAGCTTGTGTGGAGACACGCAGTATGTTATTGCTGTCTCTACTGTGCTGGTATGTGTCATTTTAGAAAGGGCTATTACAGAAAGTTCTGTGTAAAATGTTATATCATTTAAGACCTAGCATAGCAGTACTACAGGTGTTCTCAGAACAATCAACTCGCTTTTACACTCTCAAAATTGATGGAGTGCTGGAAGAGCTTTATGGACAAATCTTTGTGCCTTGTAAAAATTTCAGGGGTTTAGAATATCCAGCTGGATTTTTGGAGATTGAAATTTAGACATGTCTTCTTATTTTAGCAGAAAGTATATTCCATTTGTAGGTTATGATTTAGGGTTAATTTGGGCTGTTGTTTTGTTCTGGAGTTAATCTTTGGTTTAGGGAAAAAATTCAGTACCCACATATTCACGTTTTCTTGAGAATAAAGCAGCATACTCTGAATGTGTGTATATAATTCCATTTTCTTTTTCATGGATAGCATACTTTGAGTATTTCTCTGCTAAGGGGCAAACAGGGCCTGATGTACAGAGATAAATAGATAGCAGTCTGCAATGTCAGAGTGATGAGTGCTGCAGAGTTTTATATGATCCCTCCAGTATTATCAGTTTAAAGAAAACAGTTCACACACCTTAATCTTGACAGCCATGCCAGCATATTTTTCTAATTATGATATAAAGTAATTGTGAAATAAGGCAGGTTTAGCTCTGTCCCATTTAGGATGCTGCTGGGTCAGCTTGACTAGACTGTGACTTGAATTGTGTTATATGTACAACTTAAGAATCCTGACAGTTATTCCATGTGTTTGACATGATGACAGCCAGGAACACCTCATTTGTTACACCTCTGTTACACAATGAAAATAACGTATGTAAAGAGAGAAGTGCAG
This sequence comes from Peucedramus taeniatus, assembly GCA_013400575.1. Classification (NCBI taxonomy): domain Eukaryota; kingdom Metazoa; phylum Chordata; class Aves; order Passeriformes; family Fringillidae; genus Peucedramus; species Peucedramus taeniatus. The sequence continues at coordinate 25,869 of WBNO01020100.1, forward strand.
TTGCTATGGAAAAACTGAACTTTGATTCAAAGCTGTAAGTATAAACCTTCTTGTTTCCAGTTTCTGGGAAGCATGGCTCTTCACAAAAATATATGGAAAATTTACTTAAATAGTTAAAAAGTATGTTTCTAGCTTAGTGTCAATTTTTCATCTTTAATAGAGAATGAACTTCTGGTAGACCTTGATATTTTCCTTTAAGACTGATCAACATTCTGCTTATATAACTCTAGGATTCCTAGAGGTAGGAACTCCAGCAACTTTGTCAGGGGTTCTCCTGTGGAAGAGAGACATTCCCCCCAAAATGCCTTTTTATTTGCAGAGAGGGAAGAAAAAGTGGACTCCTGACTACATTTTTAGGAGAAGAGAACTGTATGTAATATTATCAATACAGGCTATAGTAGGACTATTTAAAGTTTGGAGTTTGATGTATCTGTTAATAGCATTATGTATTTCATGTCTGCCTTCCAGAAGATCATTTTGTTTCTGTACTTCTTTTTGTAAATTTTAAGAAGTAATTTTTAATGGGAAGAGATTTTGTCTACTGTTTGTACTGTAGAAGCTAGTTAAGGTTGTTCTGTAGAAAGCCTGACATTGAAAATTATTATGTTGCGATTATTTCTACATTTTCAAAGTCAGCTCAGGATACTGAGAGATGAATGGAGTAATTAAGTAAGGAGCTAACTCAGTTTTCACATAGAGATCAAATCTGCTCCTAAAACTGATGCTCTCTGGAGAGAGGCAGCATGGCTCTATGTTGTCTCTTTCTGAAGAATTTTAATATTGGGAATTATATTTGGCATTATTTGTTTTCATTTTAACATATTCTTTCAGTTTGAACTCCTTCTATCTTCTGTTGCCTCAAAGATTTTCTTAGATTTTAAGCTCAGTGCAAATTTTCAAGTAATTTTTGAACTTCTACGGTGCAGGGGAGGTAGTATAAGAGAAAATATTTCTTCTTTGTTTTTTAATAAAAACAGATAAAAACAAAGAACATGTTTTTAATTAAACAATAATGGCTAAAGTGTTTCAGCTTGGTTTTTCAATCCATAAATAATTTTACCTTTCAGTGCATTCAGTGGAAGCACATTTCAAATTAGACTGGTAAAGAAGCAGATTTGGCTGATCTTAGTGCTGAAAGTTCTCCAAAATTAGAAACAGAAAGTCTTGTGGCATTATCTAATTTCTATGTTACAGGGGAGGAAACCTGTAACCTTGTTTAGTGATGATGTAGATGAAGTAGAGAAAGCTTTGACCTAAAATATACCTGAGTACGGATAGCCAGAGTAAGATTGTGATATTATCTATAATACTTTCCTACAGTTTATAACCTTCAGTGAAAAATATTTTTTTCTTCCTAATTTAGTGGATTAAGTGGTAAATTTACTTAAATGGGAGTAACATGGAAAATTCTACTACCCATAAAAAATATTTCTGTTAAACTCTTGATTTGCGGTGTTGTCTCTTTTGAAGTAAGCTTAAGTCTTATTAGTAATTTCAGGAACACACCACCCACACACTGAAGCAGCTACTGAAAAGTACAATATGTATTCTGCCTAGAAAGAACCAGCAGGTGATGATTATACCCTGCTGAACAATGATAGCAAATAAGTATATTGAAAAAAATGTGGTTATTTTAGTGCAAAGCTAAATTTTCTGATTGTGTTTTATGAATGAAGCTGAATGTTTTATTCTTGCATATGGTATGTATAGCATATGTAGCTTCTGAATTTCCAGTGTAAATTTGGAGTTGCCCATATAAATTTGCAAGTGTCTTGTTGCAACTGCATTTTTACTGTGCTAGCTGTGTAATCTAGACACCACTACAAGGGTGTGTAGTCTGACCAGAGAAGTTATAATCCGTATATCCTTGGGTATTTTCAGAATTGACTGGTCATGCTCCTAGACTCTGCTTTAACTGCAAGTGTGGATGAGATGACTTCCAGAGATCTCTTTCATATCATTGCTAACACCTGTGTTCTATAATCCTCTGTAAGGCTATGGAACCTCAGATGAGCTTATTTCTTTACAAGTTTAGGACTGCCTCTGCAGTTTGTAAATGATTGTTTTTGAAAATTTGGCTATCCCTGTCCAGCACTGTGTAAATCTGGTCATTGCTGGGATGTGTTGTCTCTTGGTGTGATCATGAAATAGCAAAATTAAACAGGATGATAGAGAAAGGAGAGAGGTGTCAAAATGCACTGAAACTGTTGATGTATGTCAGAAATAATCTAAAATATTGATGACTGTAGCGGTTTACAAGACTAAATTTAATTCCT
>WBNO01020104.1:0-10279 GCA_013400575.1 Peucedramus taeniatus
GGCTGTTTGCATACAACAGGAATACAAAGCCTGCTGATGCTTTTTGTTTTGTGGGTAGGGTTTTATGTTTGGTGGGTTTTTTTGTTTAATTGATTTGGTTTTTAGTTTTTTGAATAATTCTAGATATTTTCTTTGGGAACCAGGATTTAAATGCATATAGTACATAACTGATCAGTGTGTTCTTAAATTTTTGTGATTTTTTTATTTATTTGGGAGTTTTTAATACAAATTTTGTTGCAGGCAAAATTATTGACTTTGTAGGTTTCTGAGCACTGTTAATTTAACTAGTTCACAAATTTTCCTCTGAATATAAACGCCTTATTTAGAAATCATAATCCTTTAATATTGATTGTGTTTTCATAGGGTATATAAACAGGAGGATTTAAAAAAGCTATAGATACATATTGGCCTCATTAAAGTTTAGATGTATTACTTTTGTGGTTTTCTGGAATTAAGTGATTGTAATGTAATACATGTATTTATTTTAGCATAATTTCTAATTATATTAATATTATTTTTTTCAGAATTAATTATGTTGCTGAAAATAAGTCTATTAAATACTTTAAAAGTTTTTAATATCTTGTGTGTAGTTATGATTTGTGCATAAACCATGCATGTTAATTCTCTGGGCCTGCAAAAATTGAATCTTACTTTATTTCTCCTGAACTTTGCCAATGACTGGAAGAAATTTTGAAAGTCTTGTAAGTCTTGTTCTTTTTTAAGTCTCCCCTCAGCCTTAAAAAGCAATTTTAAAGAAGGCTAATTATCTCTTCCAGATTTACTGTTTCTTCTTGGACTCACTTCCTCTGTATGCATAGTGACTGAGCTAATAAAGAAGTTTGAAAGAAGCAAGGAAAAGATCCAGAAACGTGGAAGTTCTTCTTCATCAACTTCGTCTTTTCTTGATGTATGATGCATATTGCATTCTTGTGTTTGCAAACTTAGCAATTGCTGTCTAAAGATGTTGGAGAAAGCAAAACAATATCTGGAGGATAAAGAAATCCGGAGGGCTTTTGACAAGTCCTTTCTTTCACTGGCTAATGACGAACTTCATGTTTCAAGACTGTTTAGAATTTAACTTCCAGCTGTGGAAGTAACAAATGAAATTATGCAACTTTGGTAACATTTTTCCTCAAACATAAATTTACTTTTAAGATTGAATGGTATTGTGGGGGGGAGGGGGCAGGGGTTAATTTAAAGAAAGATCTAAGCCCAAGTCCCATTTTCTGCACTTAAAAGATATAACTGTGTAAAATCCTTCTCTTAGATATAAATATTTTAGTTTGTTTTTATTTAAAGCATTGTACTATTCTACTTTTATGGTGGTGGGACTTTGCTACTAATACAAGGATAAAAATATTTCAGAGGCATTCCACTGGGTTTAGAGTCTGTCACAAGAGTGCCATATTCTAGCTACTGTATTTATTTACTTTATCCTGCAATGTGTAAGCGGCTCAAGTACCTTGTGCTACAGTTTTTTTGTATCCCGAGTTTTTGGTTTTTTTTTTGGTTTTTTTTGCACAGGATGTGACCGCTGTCGGATCACTGTTTTTCTTTTCTTTTTCTGTGATTGGAAAGCCTATACTGCAATTTGAAGTAAATGTTTGCTTTTCTTATAAGTGTGTTGTCTCTTTGTTTTAAAAGAAACTGGCATTTGCACCAAAGAAATGAGCTTGTTTTGATATGATTGCAGATCTGGGCTTTGTTTCATGTCTTGCTCCATATTTAGTTTAGCTTATGACTGTTAGATCACTTGAGTGATTTATAAGACAGAAATTATGGAGATTATTTATAGTGTACTGAATTAGAAAATTAATGCAATAATCCTCACTGGGCCAAAAAACCTCATCCCTCTCTCAAAGAAGATTCATTTTCCTTCTTTCTTCCTTTCTTCCTGTTTAAGAAAAAAAAACCTTTTCCTGGTAGGGTAACTGAATTTTAACCCACAGAATTACTTTTGGAGATAGAAAAGCATTATAATAGATTTGTTTTGACATTGTAAAAGTATTTTTAATATATTACAATGTCTGAATACTCTAATATTCACCAGTTGCAAACAGTGCTTTTCCTCAAAATAGTCTTGCACTGTTATCAGTGTCATCTCATCATCCTTTCAGAAAATGCAAGGAACTATCACCTAAAGGATCTTGAAAGGAGGATGTCTAAAGATCTCTGGGGGCAGTCAAAGGCACAGTGGTATCTCTTTCCCTTGTAAACTTGTGCATGTGCCTATCTCCTCACTGTAGCTTGAAAATGTGGCAGTGGCAGTGGCATTGGCTCTGGCCCATGCTGTCACAGTGGTCATCCTGTCATTTGAGGAGGAATTGTCATGAGCAGACACTGGGACATTTTTGCACTTGTCGTTGTGACTTGCCCCACATGCCATGCTCAAAAGTGCAGTATGAATTTTTCTGCTAATGTTACTGGAATTGTAATTCTTCTTTTTGCCTGTGGGATTCCTAGACTTTGCCAGGAAATGGGGCTGCAGACAGGGCATGAATGCACATTCAGTCTGCTTTATACATGCAGTTCATCCATGGCTCTTCCTAACCCTTAGTATGCCCATGGACCTGGACTATCAACTTGCTGGAGATGTGATTGTGTAAAGATAAAAATCCTGCAGCACTTGGCCCTCATCTCTTCTTGGGGTCATTACCACTGAGCTGGGAGGGCTGAACAGCATGACCTCTTACAGAAATGCTCTTGTGTCTTCAAGCAAAAGTTTCTTAGAGCAGTTCTGCCTTTCAGAAGTTGGACAAATTTGACAGTTGTTGAACAATTACTGTCTTTGGCAAGAGGGGCTGTAGCTGTTCAATATTGTACTGTGTTCAGTATTTCAATACAATTTTGGAACACTTCATTAATAAAATCCTTAGTATTCACTCATAAAGACAAATAGTAAAAGCTGACAGTGCATGTTGATGAAGAATCTTGAACAAACTTTGATTTTGGGAAATCAAAGCAACTATAGCTTTCACATAGTAAGTCTTGTGGTTGATCTTCTTCCATGAGATTTGACTGCTTTGTGCTCTGCTCTTGGTCTTGGGAGTCCCATAAATCTAGATAAGTACAGATGAATGCTGGACTGTTGGCTTAGTTTGGAAGTGTTGTTGCTGTCTTCAAACAAATGTTACCAAGTGCCTGTTTCCCAGCACAAGTCTGCTTTTTGAATAAGGTATGTCATTCTAGACAAATAAAATTTCAGTCTCTTAAGGACAATTTTGCCTTATTGCAGGGTGGGCCTAGTTGAATGTAGTTCACTTAAATTTGCCAGAAGTTTTGGTGCTGTGTTTTCCAATGGAAGGAAAAATACTAAGAAGTAATAAATCTAGTTCAATGTCATTATATGTAAAACATGCCTGGACTGAATTCCATTGCTGTTATTTTGGCTCCTCTTGTGATTCATTACTTTACAGCAGCTTTGAGAGATTTTTTTCCAGAGCAGTTGAATCAATAGTGGGAACTTTCCATAAAAATTAGGAGACATTTCTTATGGAGCAGAAATAAGCAACAACCAAGGAATTTACTTGCTTCTACTGAAGCATGGAATAAAGAATTTTGGTTTTAAGAAGTAAAGGCCCTTTATTTTTTAATTTTCCTACAAAGAAGATGGAAGACCTATAATGAGTCAAAAAGGAAATCTGTAGCACTTTAAATTCTGCATGGTGACCCTAGAATCAGTAATTATTTTCTTCAGCCTACTGGACTGGGTTTTGTAATGTGTGTGTATCATTTCATTAGCAATAAAAACAGCTGACTTCTGCATTGAGAACATATTTCCACTACAGTAATTCTTAATTGAGTCAGCTTTCTCAAAGGTATTCTCAAAATGCCATGTGGTCATAGCAATGTTTTTATCCCAAAGTGGAATATTTGACCTTACTCTAGTCTTCTGAATTATCTAATTGAAAATATGACTTATCAAGTCTCAAGAATTTTTACGATCTCCAGCAGTTTTTTGATGTGGGATTCAGAGTAAATGAAGATCTCTCTTCTCACCAGCACTAACAAAATGGAATCAAATACACCTGTATTTTTGTATTTAAGACTTATTTTGCATGTGACTATTTCTGATGATTAAAAACTCTAGGAAATTACAAGCTTGGTAAAATAAAACATGGGATCATAATGGAGAAGCAGATGATTTGGACAATTAAGAATTTCAGTTTTAGTTGGTAAAATCAGTAACTGTAACCCCTTTCAACTTTTATTTAAAAGGCATCTGATGGTCATGTGATGCTGTAGGCTACTGTACTTGGAAACCTACAGAGAAATGGGTTGTGAGGGTCTGGCTTGTGGTTGGGTGTATGTGCCATCTGCTGGTAGTTCAGTAAGTAGCAGCTTTTGTACTGGAAAAAGTTACATTTTGCTAGGACAGGCTGTATCTCAAACCTAGTTTTCTCTTTAATGTAACATCTTATAGATCTATTCTTTTCTCACTGACTATATTTGGGCAGTATCAATACTCAGCTGTACAGTATAGGAGATCTTTCCTCTAAATCCTAAGATAAGGTGAGTTACTTCCATAGGAACAGAAGTAATAGGGAGCATAAGCAGGACTTCAGCACACAATGCAGGAATCAAGCTTGAATTCTGGTAAGTTATGGGCAAAACTTTGATGATTGGAAGTCATGATTTTCCTAAATGCAAGAAAAGATACGTGGATTCTTGAGAAGAAAAAACCCAAATGTAACTATATTTTACATGGGGAAAACCAATAGTTTCATAAGAAAAGCATTTTTATAAATTAACTAATTATGCTGGAAAGTTAGCTAATGCAAAGCACTGAGAAATAGATGATGTGGGATTTTAAGAAAAAAAAAACAACTGGTTTTCAGTATTACCATATTGATAGCAAGGGTTTATCAAGTAATTAGTGTACATAGGGGAAGTCAGAACAGGTCTGGTTTTTAATTTAGCCATTGCAGAAAGATTAAGAGTGTAAACAGCTTAATAGCAGAGGATTGTACACAATTACTGTGACAACTACTGAGAATTATGAAACCTATAGAAACTTGCTCCCATGTGACAGCTTTGTGTGTGCATGTAACTTTGTTTAACACATCGCAGGGGGAAGGGGGAATTTGAAAGCTTCTAAGTATTGACAGAACCTGTAATACTGCAAGCACAACTTTCTCAGCTGTCACTGAGCAAAGCTACCTCTCCCTGCAAGTAAAAGTACTCCACCAGTAATGACTGATTTTACAGTATTTTTAAACCTGTCAATTTCTATTTTAATCTCAACTGTTAGATTGTGACCACTGTGGTCCTCAAACACAAACTAAAGTTGTATTTTTTTTTGTAAATGAAGTGTTCAGGGAGATGAGGCAGAGCCAACTATAAATGTTCAGGAAAATAATTCCTTTAAAATAGTCCTGCTTTGAAATGCTAAACTGTGATGTCATTTTCAATTAGACTGATACCCTTGAAGAAAAACAAAACACCACAACTTTTAGACAGCATTTCTTTTATACAAATGTAAGTTACAAAAAGGTAAATAAAAATCCCCTGAAGCAAGGTTTTTGGTAAAGATTGAATCAGTAACTTGTGTGAAAACAGCTGAGCAAATTCCATACAGTCACATGTTACTACTTTCATCAGCATGGCATTAGACGTTATTCCAAGAATAGTGCTTTCAGTCATCCACTTCCAGTGCTGCAAACCTATTATTGCATAAATGCTGAGTTTCTGGCACAGCACATTGGATGGCTGGTTTTTTCTTAGTAGATGCTTTCCTCTTTTTGCAGGACTCTGATCTGGTCTTGGTCATCTTCTGAAAGAAGTCCGGAGAGACCACTGACTCCACTGTATTTAACAAAACCAGATAAAGATGAGCCATTTTTGGAGATAAGATAAAGAGATTTTCCACTGAAGGTGCTGATTTAAGCTCTTGATACAGTCTGTGCACAAGGGTCCCAGTGTAAAGCCTGCTCAAAAGGAGAGAATCTGCATTTAGAATTGCACCTCAACAGGACAGGTACAGAAACGTGTTGCTTGATGACAAAAACATAGAGGATCCAACAGTCAACTCCTATGCTAAGTGTATTTTTCTTTATAATTCCTTTAAAGAAGGGAGTTTTGCTCTAAGTACTGGCCAAAGGAGTTTGACCGAGAAAATGAAACATGTTAACACATTCATTTCATATGGGGCTTCTGTGGAAAGCAGATCCCTGGAACAACCTTACCTACTTAGGTCTGGCTCAGAAAGAGGAGTACCAAGTAGCTGGTTGAGATACAATCCCATCTGAAGGCAGCACTGCCACTGGCAAAAACTGTGTGCAGCATCTAAATCAAAGTCGTTATTTTGCAATTTCTTTTCCTTCCATTTTAGAAATTCATTATATGCAACGCTGTCATCTTCAGCAGGTAGAACTGCGGGATCTAGGTTATAAATAAAAAAATAACTTGGAAATACATGTTCTGCTGTGAACAGTACAAAAGGTTATCAGTAATGTATAGTCTTCTCTCTGGTTCTACCCAAAGGAGGATGTAGCCAGGTGGGGTGGTCTCTTCTCCCAGGTAACAATCGATAGGGCAAGGAGAAATGGTTTTAAGTTGCACCAGGGGAGGTTTAGGTTGGACATTAGGAGGAATCTCTTCACAGAAAGGGTGATTAGCCATTGGAATGGACTGCCCAAGGAGGTGGCGAAGTCACCATCCCTGGAAGTGTTTAAGGAAAGACTGAATGTCACACTCAGTGCCATGGTCTGGTAAATAAGGGTGGCTTTTGTTCAGTCATGAGCTGGACTCTCTGACCACAGAGGTCTCTTCCAACCTAACTGATTCTGTGTGATCAAATCCAAACAAGCTTTCCATCTCACTACAACCCACTTGGAAACCTTGTCAGTCTGGTTTCTACAAACCAGAACCTAAAGAGCCTGTATAACCCTGGCATGTATCATCTTTACTATAAAATGAAGGACTTCTGAAGGAAATGTCCATAACCCTAACAGGTATAAATATTACTGAAGCAATTTCTGTGATTATTTAATACTTTCAAATTTGCAATGCATAGGCAGAAAAAGTGTGCCTGGGCAACTCAGCATTTTTAAGTACAAATGTTATTAGAAAAACTCTTAAGCAAAAAAAATATTGGAATGCTTCAATAGTATATTTTGGATGCCTGAGTACGTTAAGCTTATATTTTGTAATTTTTATATCTGAATTAATATTCTGATCCCAAAGAAAGTACTTATGAATACAAATTAACGTTTTAAAATGTGGTAAAGCACTGTTTTACCTATATAAAATGTTAAATTGATAGCACTTTTTTTTTGTGCATATCAATGCAAAGAGTGCGACACCTCAGGGTATAGTGTAAATCAAAGCTAATTCCTCTAAATTTGTACATCTCCCTATAAGTGCAGAAAAATGAACTACGGTCTGGATTTCTGTAATAGCTGAACACCTAAAACTGTATTCTTTGGAGACATACCTGGATCATTGGTTATCCTCTGCAGTTCTCCAGAAACTACCATTAGAAGCAGAGCCTTTAATTGATTCAGCTTAACTTTTGGTTCTGAACAACGTATCCAGTAACACGTTACAGCAACAGGGAGTTGTAGATGACTTGGGATAGGTTCTAGGGAACTCATTTTCACTCCCAGAGTCTCCAGCAAAAGCACCTGACGGCATGAAACAGGCACCTGAAAATACATTTAAAAATTGGAGGTAAGAGACTTGATCTGTTGTGAGCAATTTCTAAAAGGCCAGTAAGTTCCTGGTTAAATTACCATTAACTTATCCTAAATTACTGCTTTAGGTCTTTGATAAAAAATTATTTAAGTTTCATAAATATTCTAAAAAGGAAATATTTTTTAAAATACCACTTAAGACTTTTAAAAATTACACCGTTAAATGTCAGGTAGAAAGATAAAAGTACCTAATAAGTAATTAATTCCTACTGCATGTTCCCTTTTTGCTGAGCCATTTAACTCACAGAAAGTTGTGTTATAAGCTTTGTCCCTAACTTCATGCATGCAGAATTGCAGCACGCTGTTCAGCTGCAATCTGAGTGCTTTGTAAACCTTGATTAGGATTGTTTTGCCTACTCTTAGGCAGACATTCCCACAGCAGAAGAGAAACTGAAGTCAGTTTTGCCTGGAGCACTTTAAATGCTGAACAACATTTCTTCTTCTTCTAACCTTTTGTTCAATTGATAATTCCCATATATTCACTATGGAAAACTTGCAGCAGCAAAGTTCAAATTCATTAAACAGTAAACACAACAAGGTTGAAATAAGGTGTCATTAATGTCTCAACATGAAACTTCATTTTTCAAACTCTTAAGTGTTGCATATTGTTTGAAAGGGGTGTGCCAATAACCTGTGTAAAGTAACCTGTACTTTGGACCCAGCTATCTGTAGCATTTAATGGGTGTAGCAGTGACAGACTTGGTTCCTTTACAAAGGAGCCACCAGCAAGTGATAAAAACATTCACCACTGCCCACACAGAGATGTGTTAACAGTCAATCTGAACGCCAGAATGGATAGAGCATATGTGCCTTAAAAATGCAGTTAAAACACACGGGTTGTATTTCTAGACGCTGCAGAAATTTCTGCATACAAAACCTCAGTTATGCAACTTTGAGAATGGGTGATAACTTCCCATTATGGCAAGAGTTACAGTCTTAATCATTAGAATTTACACAGAAGTGTTGCAGTGGTGACTGGAACTAGCCTAGTAGAACTTTCCTGTGATTTTCAGGTGTTTTTCAGGTGCTGTTCTGCTCTGCCTTGCAAGCATCAGAGCCTCATGTTAGCAGGAGCATATTTGGGGCAGGTAAAATGGCTGGGCAGCTGCAACATTCACATTTGAAATAATGACTTCTAGTAAAAAGGCATGGGTCAGATTTTGTTTCAGAACACTGCTCTGAACCATTCCACACCTTGATCAAACACAAATTAGGTTTTGTACTGTTAAAAATCAGGCTTTCCTAAACTACATGAAACTGAATTCCTTCCCATAAAAAGCAAGTATTAGTGTAACAAAATACACAGGATGAAATAAGGGCTTCCAATGGAAAATGCAGGGAGTATCTCATATACACACAATACAACTTCTCCTATTATTTGTCTTGGTACACTTGGAGTGGGACAGGAAGGAAGGGAGATGAAGACAACCTGATGTAGCTTCTTAAACATCACAGATACTTCTGTGTTAAGCAGTTACTGAGGTGGCTTAGTTCAGACATCACATTTAGTGGCCAAATGGCAAACGTGAGTCCCAACTATTTTTGTGTCACTCGTGAAACACTGTTAACTCTGATCTGTTGTGACAACCATTTACCTCCATTAACTTGTCCAAAGGAAAACGATCATCACAAAAATCTGGGGGTAGGCTTGCTGCTTGAACAAATGTTTTTTTAAGTGTCTTTTGGCATCTGTCAAATTCACATACAATAGGCAGCTCGTTGGTCTGCTTACTTGGAGAAGCATCTTCAGTACTGTGAGATACTCTCAGAAGCAGTCCATAGATAACTTGTCGGATGGGCAAAGCTGTGCTATGAGCACTGGGTCTCTGCATGTTCTCCACCTGAACGCGGAGGAAGGTACTTCTAAGTATCAGGGCATTGATGACGAATGGGGCCAGCTTACCTTTCGCCAAAGCATCAAATACCCACTGCGGTACGTCTGCTTTCCTGGCAGCATCGCACTCGTAGCTCCCATTCTGAAAGAAGTCCTCAAGATTCACGTCAGACGGAGCATAATTCTCCATTGAAGCGCACAGCAGCTCCCGTATTTCTTCCCTCTTGTGTTTCTTGAGGTACTTCAGCACGTTGTCGACGGCCTCGGCGGGCTCCGCAAACTGCGCCAGCCACTTCAGCAGTCCCTGGAGGCGGAGGTGCCTCCCGCCCCTGCCCGCCGCGCAGTCCCTCGGCAGGCGCACCTTGCTGAAGAACGCCTCCAGCGCTTCCAGGCCGACGAAGTCGTTCCCGTGCATGACGGCGAAGAGCGGGAGCAGCGCCTTGCTCAGGCGCCCGAAGTGCCCGCAGAACCTCTCGGCGGAGAAGCAGCGCGCGGGCACGTAGCATCCCTGCGGCCCGGCGGCGGCGGCGCGCACGCTCTGCCACTGGAAGTGGGACAGCGGGCAGTACCCGCCCGCCAGGTCGAACACGAAGAAGTCGCTGTCGAGGGAGAGCACGGGGCAGCCCCAGCGGTTGGCCAGCCCGGCGATCTCCCGGTCGGCCTCGGCGAAGCACTGCACGAAAGGCACGCCGAGCCGGCCCAGCGCCTGCACGAAGGCCTCTCGGGTCAGCAGCGGCGCCAGGCAGCCGCC
>WBNO01020104.1:14888-35156 GCA_013400575.1 Peucedramus taeniatus
TTAATGAGCACTTATATGATTAAAGGGCATTTTCTGATTCATTTGTGCCTCACTTCTGCTACTTATGGCCATACATTATTGGCAATATTGGTTCATAAAGACTGCAGCCAAGACATAATTCTGTCAGTTGTTTTCCTTCTACATAACTTTACAGCTTCTCAGGTCCTTGGATTAGGGTTAAGGTCCACTGAGCTCTTAGCTTTTTTCACATGGCTTAAACAGTTTTGACTCTCTCATAGCTTTAGCTACACTTTTCTCAAAAAAAAAAATTAATGAAATACTTCATTAAAATAAATAAACAGTTTTTTAATGTTATTTTTATGTTAAGATAGTCTATCATGCACACGGGTGACAGGAACTACCTGAGCTTCAGAATTCAGCTGTTACTAAACTCATTCTTAGAATATTAACAGTATAGTGTAATGTGGGTCTTACACATTTGCTGCTGTAGCACAACCTGCCAAACCTCAAAAACAAAGAACATGCCTTAAGCTTTTAAGTGGTTATTTAAATTTTTTTTCTTAAGAATTTTGAATGACTGCCTTGAACAAACATTCACTGCCTGCAGCGTTTCATGCCTGGGTTTTGTTAGCAATGAGCCTGAGTGTGGCCTCTGCTATCTTCAGGACAGACACTGAATATCAAATGACATATTTTTGCTTTTATCTTAAATTTTTTATCAGTCTCTTTTTGTGACCACAGTACAATAGAAATACACCAACATTTAACCAGCCCAAGTGCTCTAAGATGTGCAGTGCTGTGTTTAAGCCTTCCATCACGAGGGGGTGCTCGCCTATCACAGTTCCTTCCTTCCTTGCCTAAAGCTTGAATCGACTGAGGTGATCCTCCAAATTTCTACCATTTATATGCTAATAGATGACAAGAGTACTGTCCCAGCTGAGCACGAAAACACAGGTAGCATAATGATATAGAGCGTGGGATTTAGAAATACTGGTTTCTTAAGGTGGTAAAATATGTTGGAAGTCACATTCTCAATGCTGCTTTCAGATAATCTCATATGGAACTGTACTGGTTACTGCTTATGTTATATGTATTTTTGAATGAAAATTTGTCTGGTTAAAAAGAATTATATTAATACAGGTCTGAAGGCACTTTGACAGAAATAAATTCACAAACAACTCAACTGTGACCTCAGCAGAATTAGAATTTTATTTTTATTGTTTCAGAGATGATCTAGAATGTACTGAGACAAATGTTATGTACAGTGTAAACTCAGCGACAGATAACTTCCTGAAAACTTCAATAGTCTAAAGCACTATGAAAAAACATAGGAATAAATCACAGGAATACAAACTCCCAAGAAAAGTGACATATTGATACAGGAGCTGTTCAGGGATATCTTTCTCGATTTTCCATTGGCCAATGTCTACAGAATGAGTTAATGCAGAGACTAACAGTGGTTATCGTGTAATTTCAAGTATGTTGAACTAAACTTCTGCGTGATTCTAGAAAGTTTCAGGTTGTGCCTTGTATTGTGCCTTGTTGTGCCTTGTATTTTTTAACCTCTCAAGGATCATACCTGTAGTGAGTGAAGTGTTATGCACAGAGTTGCTTCAGCTGGGAAGGAGAGAGAGTTGATTATTTGGGACATAACTCAAACTAACAGATTTATTTCACATGAGACTTTCAGGGCTGCTCAGGCCAGCAGTGCCTGCCTTTCTAAGAAGTACATGCCAGCTTCATGCTTCTCTCCAGTTTTTTGTATGGATGGAATCAGAATAATTGACTTTCTCAGATCATACTAGATCAGTATGATATGGTTGACTTGTCCACTCTATAAGCAATAAGGTTATGAAGTACCATGAGTATAGTAGCATATATAGATCCCTTACCAGAAGTCCCTCTTAAGTGTTGCATTGTATGAAGCATTCCTTGCCTGTTGTTTTAACTTCCTAACTGTTTGTTTGTTTGTTTGTTTGAGGTTTTTTTTTTTTTGGTAAATTTTATTTTCTGGTGGAAGAACTTTAGATCCCGTTGTATGATTCTCATTGAGTATGACAGAGGGTTAAATATCTCAGGTAGAAGTCCCTGCAGTTTATGTGAAAGCAGCAGAGTCGAGAACAAAAATAATGCTCTTGTAGAGAGAAAGGTCAGAACCTGGGAGGTTCTTCACTATGAACAAAGTTTCTCATGTACTAAACAATCTATACAGAAGAGAGATTATCAATTTCTCCCCTTCTATTGGAAGAAACTAGAATCAGAATTCATATCTTAGACCCTAAAGTCAGTTAACCACAAGAGACACATCTGTACAAAAGCAAGCTTCTTAGTTCCAGTTTACACAGGATGATTTAGTTTGTGGATTATTTGATATTTATTTGTTCCTGATCATTATGGCCCTAGACCTACCCAAAGCAGATAACTTGGTTCATATAAAGAAAGTAGCAGGATTGTAGCAGTATTTTTACAACTAAGTAATATTCCTGCAGTCACTTCTATGCTAGTCTCCCCGAATATCTTCTCTGTTGATGATAACAGGTAATTATGGTTAAAGACAAAATCATTTACAGCAGAGATAAGTTCAGCACTAGTCTTGAAGGACAGTGCCATCACTTAAAGAAAATGAATGTCCTAATCAATTGTGCCAAGGGAAGCTCTGGGTTAAGTGTCACTGATTCATAGCCATGTATGAGCAAGCAGCTGAAGCACACAGTGGGCAATAGGGACTTCTATTTCATAAATATTTACAAGCTATTTATGTATCCCTGTGGTGGAAAGGACACACTGACAAGTGCCAGACTCCCTGGACTGCTCCACTGTGTGGTAACTGTGGGGTGTCAGCTCAACTTCTGCATCTGACTTGCTTTATAGCTTTAATCCAGACTCATGCAAGGATTCCTTGGAAACGGTGGGCTCAGCTGAATAATTTATCATGTGACTTTCAATTATTTATGACTTCTTATAACAAATGATATAAAATCTAAAGGTGGGAGCGATTTGTTCCTTATGAATATCCTAGTGACAGTCAGCAGATTGCTGTGTTGTCAAATCCCTGTGTTTGCTGCCTGTTTGCTTCTCTGAAGGTATTCTAATGGAATGGTCATTTGATGCCGAATTGATTAAAACAGAAACAAATTTCTCCCTGCCAGTTGTTGTGTGCATATTCATCTAATTACACTACTTTCCTTTATTCTTCTCCTTCGTTTAATAATAAAAACTAGAAAATAAAAGTGGAATTTATTAGGGCATTTTAGATTTGTGAAAGAATATTCATGATCTTCTTGAAAACTGATCGAAGGTGCATTTGCTGTTGGACCTTCCTGATTGTGGCTTATTTTTAAATAAGCTTTTCTTAGTGAACCATCTTTTGCTTGGTTCTGTCACGTGTATCTGTGCTTTTTCATGTAAGTCTCAGCTGCCATGCCATGCCTGCTGACTGGGTACAGCCATGCTTGGCCCAAATAAGAGACTATAAAAGCATTGACCTTGTGGATTTATCAAGAGCATTTTGAGAAGTGAGCCTTCATGAGCTTTCCACTTGAGTGGCCAAGCATGACTTTCATATTCTGTGAGCAGTGTTACAGCAGTCAAGGCCTAGAGCTAAGTGTCCATGTAATTTCCTTGCTGAACCTCTGTAAGGGTGGCTGATGCTCTCATGCTTAAGTTCAGAGTACACCTGCAGTGGAGGTTGCCAAGGAGTGAAACTGTAAATGTTTTGCTTCAAGTTTAGCAGGCAGTCCCAGCTATGGCCACAATGATTTCAGATCATTCCTAGTGCAGGTCAATACAATTCCGATTCAAAGACAAGTTTGAAAACCTTGGACTCACCCAAAGCAGCTCTTACTGGAAACCATGTGGGAAGGTGCTTTAGCCCCAGCCTCCTGCATCCCTGTCAGCTGCTTTTCCTGCAGCCCAGCATGGCACAGTAGGGTTCTTCCAGCTCAGTGTAAGAAAGTGTAGGACTCTCCTGTGCTGGATGAGGCTCTGTGGGTGCTGCAGGGTAGCTTGGCATTGAAGCACAAGATTTAAGATTTCACCCTGCCCATGCTGGTGATGGATTTGGCAATTTAAAGTCACAGCCATGCTGCACTCCTTTGCACATCCAATTACTGTGTTAAATTTCCTAGTTCCCTCATAAGCAAAAGCATAAAACCCAGCATTATGTGGCTTCTTTGGAAGTAAAGATCCATACTGGAACATGTCGAGACCCTTTGTTTGGCTAGTGTAGCACAGGTGTCTGTGAAATCCTCCTCAGTACTTACATCTGCTCAGTCACCTTTATGAGTTTTGGTGGTATTGTTATTGGTTTTTCTTTTTTTTTTCTTTTTTTTTTCCTTTTTTTGACTGCTCTTCTTTTAATACACCTTTATTGAGCTAAGTAGCCTACTTTTTCATTTTTGGTGGGACTTGCCCATTTGACTGGGGAGGATTCTAATTAGGTCTTTAACGTGTAAGTGGGAGGCAGTGTGCCTTAAAGGAAATACTACTTGGGTTTACAATAAATCTTGTCCCCCACAGAGCCAAGCTCCCAGGAGCTCAGTGCTGCAGCACTCACCACATTCTGGTCTGATGTGCAGGCAATGAAATGTGCTGGTGGATGAGTTCATTGTTTTGAGAATTGTTTACAATTAACATTTGCAACATAGGGTGGAGAGCTGTGCTTAAGGCATTATTGGTGAATTTCTTTGAGGGGCACGGCAGAGACAGAATTTAATGATTTTGTAATTAATCAAATGCCTTGAGATAACTTCTGTCTCATTCATTTTGCTGAAACTAGTTTTCATGCATTTGTAAGCTAGTTTTAGTAAGAAAATGGGGAGAGGTGCAGTATTATTATTTAGGTTGAACTGTGGCCACCTGCCTCAAAGATACCATAGGTGTTTGAAATACTTAAAAGTGCCTGTCTACTGTAGCCTTCTTATGGGCTACCGTTGTTGGCAAAGTGTTTCCTCTGAAGTCAGGGTGGTTTGAACTTCTTCCATGCAGAATGAGTCTCCAGTTTTTTGTTGCATTCAGTACATTTTAATGATAAAACTGCTGCAGTGAGTGGAATAAATTCTGGATTTGCTGGACAGTCAGTGTACTTTTCCCTATTTTTTTCAGTTTTGTCTTCTTGTTGTACTTATGTGACTTACTAGTAACTGTAATTCTTAGTTCATTGTTTTCCTTGCATCCATGATGTGCCCTTCAAGAGTTCTAAAACTTTTTAATGTTGCTGGGTAGTTGCTTAAGTTATGAATAGCATGTGTTTCACTGATTGTCAAGATCAGAGTATCATACTCAGAAAGGCTTAAAAGTATTAAAAGATTTTTATCTAACAATGGATATTATATGCAATTAATTTCCTCGGCATTCCTTGATTCCCTTTGCCTTTGATTGTAGACTGTTTAGTAATGTGCTTTTGTAAAGCTATAAACCATGCTTTTATCTTTTTCTACACTCCTTTTTTCTTTTTTTTAATTTTTTTTTGGTACTATAGATACTTGAATGCATATCAGAAACAAACATTGAAGGAGATGCCGAATGGAAGGAGGGATGGAGGGAGAGTGAATTTTCTCATTAAAGTTGCAGCAATTACTGTTTAAATTACTTTTGGGAATTAGTTCCTCTGGAGGAACAATACTTCTGACAAGAATATCCTTGCAACAGTGAAAGGAACATAATTCTGCTTACAAATATATTTAAATTTGGAAGAGAACCAATTAAATTTTGCATTAACAAGTGTTTTAGTTGAATTTCTATGGAATGCATTATTACAGCAATTTTTAGTATATCTGATTTCCCTTCAGAACTCCTCTTGTTCAAAATAGTCTATTTTCAGTGACCTGATGAATATAGATTATGATATGAAGGTCTTTCTTCAAAATTTCTAATTGAAACTAATTTAAAAATTCAAACTAATTCCTACAGAAGGAAAATTATTTTTTGGCAGATGCTCTGCCCAAGGCCACTAGGTGAAGAGTTATAATACGGCAATTATGAGATGTTTAATCATACTAAAAAGCTTGAAGACAAAATGCTGCATTCAGTCTTGAGTTCTGTAATGATGTCTCCTCTTGTTTGAGAGCAAATATTAATTAGCAGAGAGCAGTTAATTTTAAAGTATATTGTCTGTGTAATGAAATCACAGTGCTGGTTTAGAAGATTTGTTGTGTGATGGAAGTCTTCAAAGATACAGAGAATAAACCAATTAATTAGTCCTTGTTGTATTTCTCAAAAATCCCATTTAGATTAGGGACAGTATGGTGCTTACTTGCATTCCTAAGCAAGACTGGGCTGTAGGAAAAAGGTTGGATGAACAGTAGAGGGGGATAATGCAACATGTAACCATAAAGTATTGCTAAATAGAAGTACATTCACAGCTATTAGTCAGTATCTCATCATCATTTTTAGTAACTTTTCTGTTAAGACACAAATTTCTTCTGTTTAATCACAGTCTATTAGTATTTGATCTAGAGCTGAAACATATGAATGGACTATAAATGTATTTACATTTTTTTCCATTTCTCTCTAGGAAAAAAGTTCTAATTTCAAAAATAAGGCTTTGGAGACAAATTCATCCTTTATTAATCAATGTCTACTTTTATTCTGTCATTTTTAATCATTTTAGATGGCTACTCAAAGTATCCCAAAGAATTATTCACAATAAATGTATTTTTATATCTAAATAAATAATTTCATTTAATCGCTTGTTCAGTTCTGTAGAAGATAACACAATTGCTCTGCTTTGCTTTATAATTACTGATTTTTTTTCCAAAACTGGCACATATGGTTGACCTAAAATAATTTAAGTTATGCCCTTTTGTATAAATGAGTTTGCTCAGTGCAGAAAAAAATGATATAAGCTGTATTTCTTGAGGCTAACTTATTTCAACAGTATTCTCTTTTCAGAAAATATATTCTAAATTTTTTTGGGATACTAATTAGGAACTGTTACTTTTCAAATAAGCACAAACTGTTTTCATCATGAGTTGGCCTGTTTAGTGTTAGTACATGTGTTAGAGCATTTTAAAATTAGGCATCTTGAAAAATATTTGTAAATGCTATAACTGTGACTTGCTGATGGAAATGAAAAGTGAATCATCCATTTCACTTGCAAATTTAAGAAATCTCATTGCCATTCAAAGGTATTAAAACGAGGTTAAATTAGTTAAAGTGCTTATTCAGAAAATGAAATTATATTTAATCCATCTGCAAATATTACAGTGCTCATATAGCGATTGAATCCATAGCGCTTAACTCGGGGATTAGTTCTCAGTGTCTGTGAGTGTTCATGAACAGTGAGAATAGGATGTTTTGGAGAACAGAAAAAACAAGTTGCTGATGACTGTTCTGGCATTACTAGGAAGTCAGTAATGTCCAGGGGTACAACAAAAGAAATGCAGCATTTGATTGAAGAAGCTATGCAGCAATAGTTGGTATTGAAAAGGAGTTATGGTTTGACTAATAAACCCACAGTGGGCATGGGAAGCCAAGATTTGATTTTAGAAATTCCATAGTAATACTTGGATCTGAAATGCTTTGGATAATGAGTATGTATATGTATGGAGGAATACCAAACAGCACTTTTTTGCTTTTCACTGAAGTGTGGTAATCCTCTTGATTTTCCCATAGAGATCAAGTGCTCTTAATTTACTATTTATTTCCTTAGCTAAAACTAAGAATTCTTCTAGGTAGTACTGATTAGTGTATGCTGACTTATTGTATTTCCTGGTTTCACCAGCTTCCTCCTTCCCTAACAGATGCATGTCTTGAAGTTGTCTGACCGTGCAGACATTGGTATTCCAGATGTGATGGATAAAATGTAAAGAATGACTATTTGAATTTTTATTGCTAAGCTGTCAACTGCAGAAAGGAAGAAGTAGTAATGGTGGGTGACTTTGCCCTGTCTGTAGGCACGTGGTGTCTTTGTTACCATATTTCCCTAAGAGTTTTAATAGTGTGGAAGCTTTATGCACACTTTCTCCATGAAGATTGTCACCTCTTCTTCATTTTGGTCCCTGTTTGCAGAGCTGTACCTTCTCTGTTTGCCATTTGATAAGTAGAATAGAAGGCATCATTAATTAGACAGGCACTCCTTTAATTTTATTGTTTGTGACCAGTTTCAGATCCAGTTACAGAGCCAGTAAGAGTTGATGCATTCTTACCGAGTTGCACATGGTTCTTGTACTGAGGCATTACCAGGTGAAGTGGTAGTCCTGCAGAGGTCAGCATAGATAGAAACGCAACACACAGTTACGGGTTATGTTACAATTCTCTATAGTGGCAACTCAAAACCTAAATTAAATTATAATTAACTGCAGTTAACTGAAAGCTGCTGGTGTAAAATGAAGTTTCTGTTTAATTAAAAGCTTCAACTTTTGATCATATATTCCTAGATTACAATTTTTCTTTTATTTTATCAGACCTATTTATTCTTGACTTTAAAAAAGAGTTATATTTCTTTTACTTCCTTCTCAGCAAGCTAATTTACCTAGGTAATAATTCATACTGCTGTTTACTCAATAAAGAGAGTACATTTTGAGAAACACTGCCTTTTAAGAATTGCATCTGATCCAATAAACCAAATTATATAATAGTAAAGTATGTCACTGATGTAAACAAATACCAGATGGGTTGTAAAACATTCCATTTTAGATCAGTGGAAATAGACTGAGATAAACATTGCTGTGGTGTATTGTCAGTCATCAGTAAAGCTCAAAAAGGGATTCCCACTGCATGCCTGAATCCTGGAGGTTTCCACCTTCATGTTTGTTTTTCTCTTGCTTTAAGACTTGCTCTTTTTAGAGAGATTAGATTTTAGATTAGATTAGATTTAGATTTGAGGGTTTTTCCCCCACTTGCTCCCCATTATTGCGCTTTCAGATCCAGTGTTTGGCTGCTTTTCAAAGTGTGACAACGCAAGCCAGCAAGGTTTTGCTAATGAAAATCAGAAAGTGTTCCTAGGGAAGGGGTGTGGGCCTGTTGAGGCATGGGCACTGCAGAGGCTTGGATCTTGCTTTCTGTATTTTGGGATGGGGAGTGGGCTCATCTCTCATGTTATTTTCCCACTCTGAAGAGATGGATGTTGTTACCTGTACTAGACCCAGCTTCCTCCAGGATGGATGTACATGGTGACTGTTGGATTTGTTTACTTTTCAGATATGAGTGCTTTCACAACAAGGCTCTTTCAGTTGTGGTCAGTTCAAGATAAAGTTTAAAGTGTGTTTTCATTATTGATTGAATTATAAGGCTTTCTCCACGCAGTTAAAATTTAGAGGCTGTTGTTCTGTATTTAAGATATCTGCTAGCACTTCTGTAATAAAGTTTTCTAATTGTGTGTTCATTGACATTTCATTTTGTCTTTAGATGCAAGACAAGATATTTTATCGTGTCTTTAGGTCTAGTGGTGGACTTGGCAGTGTGAGGTTTGTGGTTGGATTCAACGATCCTAAAGGTCATTTCCAACCTAAACAATTCTATGATCTGCTTATGTCTCATATTCTACCCTAAGTCAAATTTATAATAATATTGAGATTTAAATTAGCATATCTCATTTAAAATTTTATCAGAAGGGGTAGTTAAATATTGTATTTGGAGGATATCCACATTTTTGTGGCTTTACCTGGCTTTCTATATATGTCACCTAGATCTCTATTTTCTTTGTTCATATGATAAATCTGATATTTCTTGGTTCATGCAAACAGCTTTAGGCCTTTTAAATCCTGCTTACTACTTGAGCCAAAGTGGCAGAAAATATAAGGGCAGATTTTTTGAAAAAACTTTCAGGTGGCTCTGTATACTCCAGATGGAGTCTTGATAAAATCTGAACAAGAGAGTGTATTATTCCCAAAATCCAGAATTAATGTTCATGTAACACTCTTCAAAAGGTTTGTTCAAAATACATCAAACAGTTTAGAAAAAAATAGTTAAGTAGCACAATGCAAGCAGATTTTTCAGCAGATAATCTACAAGTACCATGTCTGAATTATTAACAATGAGGGCTCACTCTTTATTATTAGCCAACCATAAAATGCAGGTTGGATCATAGAAACAGAAATGCTTTGTCTCCTTCAAAATGTAGAGAGGATTTTATTGTTAGAGAGGAGATGCAGACAGGATGGTTTAGCCAAGAAAGGTTTGTTGTTTTCTTATGATTACTATGCTTTTATTTGTGGATCTATCAGCCTATTTGACATCACCGGGGGTGCCAAAATTGAGTTATCTTAGGAGCTGTATAAAGTATAGAATATGCCCATTTTAGCTCTCTGTTCAGGTAGAATTTACTTGTGTAAATACTGAAATGGGGTAGGGTGAAATGAAGCACTCTTTAGGTGTTTTACATATTAAAAAGTACAGTTAATTTATATAGATGAGTTTCTGGCTGCAGACTTTTATTTCCCTTATTTTTCTTCTAAAGATAACAGAAAAGAGCCACTTCAAATCTGGAGATTTCTCCATTTTCTCTGTGAGGCTTCTGAGAGTCTGACAAAGCTTCTTTGTCAATACTTAATGAACACAGAGTTTTTTTAGTACATATCTTAAAATTTTAAGTGTATTTACTGAAATATTATCAAAAGCTTTGCAGAAGGAATGAAGTCTAGTTAGGTTCTTCATATTTAATGCAGTAAAATCAAACATTATCTACATGTAGACACAGTACACACATATACCAGAGGCATGCAGATATGCCTAATGTTGATTGCATCCAAAAGTTTTCTTTCTAGAAGCAAATACCTTCCAGCTTGGGTATGAATTAGAATTGTGTTGCAGAAAACAAATACCCTATTTACAAGAAGTATATTTTCTTGATTTCTTCTTCTGGGAATTAATTTAAATGAGAAAAACACCTGTCATTTTGTCTGACAGCTGATGACAGCTTTAAGATCACTGAGTGACTAAGATGACAAGCTAGCCGTACACATCAACACATCAGGCTTTTATTGCTGTCTTGGGTATGCAAGAAACTTGTATTAAGTGGTCTTTAACAAGAACTCATCCTGTTTGTCAGTTCTGTGACATGATTTTTATGAAGGAAGGGGTAAAGGCCCACGTCAGCTGAAGATGAGGAGATTGCAGTAGGTATTGCCTGTCTGCGTTCCATGAAGCTTGTCTGCAGAGATGGAAGCAGATCAGAGGGCATGTTTTTTTCATCACAATTCCTGATGGGGATTAGGCAAGTTTATATGAAAATTCAAACATTGCTAGTTGGAAACAGATTGTTCAGACTTAGGAAAAAAATTTCTCATGAAGAAACACAGGTGTTTTTTTTTTCCCCTTAGATAAGATGAATTATTGTAGTTTTATCACTGTCGTGTTTAACTACTGTAACTTTGCAACCATGCTCTATTGAATGGGGAAATTACTAAAAGCACTGTGAAAGCTTCCCTTGAGTCTGAAACTTGCCTTTCACTTATTCAAAAGTTGGGGGAAATTCACCACTTTGTTTCAGTAAAGAAATGTTATATTCTCTAATAGTCTTCAATATCTCCTTCAGGAAAGACCTATGATCTATTCTTTATAAACTGGTAAATAGAAATGGAATGTGTTGTATTGTCTTTTTTTAACATTTCATCAGGAAAATCTTGGCAAAATGTGCTTTCTTATAGGGTCCCGCACTATGTTTTTCCTTATGTTTTTCCAGGCAAAGTTAACAGTAAACTGCCCTATTCCAGTTTCTGTATAGAGCTAATTCTGAACTATAAATTCTCCTATGGCACATTTGTCTGTTAAGACTGGAAAATATTTAAAATCCCTACATTTTCTGAACATTTTCCAGGAGATTTAGGGTCTTCCTAAACAAACGTTAAATACTAAAGGATTAGAAATTATTGAAACAGTATGATTAGAGTCCAGCCCTGAATCTAGATTTGTACTTTTCATTTATGTGCTCAGGTGAAGGGCAGGCTGATCTTTAGAAAAAAAAAAAATGGACAGCCTGAGTTTATCACTGGAAAAACAGCCACAGAAATATTACTCTCTGTGATTTTTCTCATGCCTCCATGGAGAGACTTGGGCAGAAGCTGCAAATGCAGTTTCTTGCTAATCCTTATTTCATGTGAATCTTGACCATATGCTCTGAGTGGGTTTGAAATCACTTAGATTTGATTTTTTGTTTATGTTTATTATTATGCAGTAATCCACAGCACTGAAAACATGTTCTAAAGAAAACAGTGCAGTAGGTAATTAGTGGGAGAAATATTTCAAAACAGTATTTTTAATATGTTGCTTAATCTATATGGTGACTAGCATATTTGTTTGGTTTTTCCATATTTGCCTCATCATTTCATGTTGCCAGTAGCTGGTCAACGTTACTATTTTGCATTTAAGAAAATTGTGATGGGATTTTGAATTTTACATATTTTTGTATGTTTCTGGTTTTATGAATATAAATATTTCTTTTTTTTTTTCCTCTAGAAAGGTTCTAAAGGAAATCTCTGTTGGAAACCTAAAGCCTAATGAAACAGTTGAAGCAAATCTGGAAGCACAACTACTCTCCAAATTAGACCATCCAGCCATTGTCAAATTTTATGCAAGCTTTGTGGAGCGAGATAGTTTCTGCATTATCACTGAGTATTGTGAGGTGAGACTGAAGAAATTTGAAAAAATGTGTTTAGTAAAATAGAGTCTTCTAAGAAGCCATTTTATAAAAGGTTTTTGTTTGAATTTTAGTCTTTATTTGTTGCTTGCAGCATCACCTGCTACTTGTTAGGTGTGTTCCTTTCAGATAAGTAATGTTACCTGCTCATGAGTCTCACAGACAAATAAACCACAGAAGAGGAAATAGATAATTTTAAGTGGAAGTTCATTTGGTGTTACAAGAGCTACAAGAAAAGCTTAAATGCAGACACACTGCCAAATCTGTAGGAGAACTCAGAAAGGTTGTAGATCCGGGCGTGGGGGCATAAAATAAAAAAGGATAAAATGAGGACAGGAAAACTCACTTGTGATTTGGAGGTGATTACAAGAAACTTAAGTCCGATCACATGGATGATGAGTTTTGCAGCAATGTTTGCTTTATAAAATGAAAACCAGTGTGAGTCAAAGACCAGTGTGTAGTGGATACAACAAATATTAAAGCAGGATGTTCTGCAGTATAGTTACCATTAATTTTTTGACTCCAGCATTTGGTTTAAGAACATTTTGCTGGAATCATAAAGCTTTCAAATAAGAATTTAAGCATATTTAAGCCAATTTTTTAGTAGTTTATATAAAACAAGCGCCTACTTTGTATTAAATATAAATGTGCTCTTTCAAAAAAAATCTGTCATACATAAAGAGATCTTTTTATGAAACTGTGAAGCAAGCTCTTCAGTTGTGCTCTGCTAGACATGATGAAATGCCTTGGAAGATAATGAACTTAGACTACTGGGTAACCTGTACACAAATCAGATTTGACTTAACTAATCACACTTCTTCAAGAATTTAGCTTTCATGGGAATAATTAAGCAAGTACCATTCCTGTCATTTATTTCTTCCTTGGAAGCTTTCTTTCATGACAGTTAAATGTGTATTTACTGCTGGGATATTTAAAAATTAAATCTGAAATGTTCAGTTCTGTGATACAATTTGAGCATTTGTTCACATACTATTTTAATACATGCAGAAGCTTTTTGTGCCCTTCCCTGAATGTCTGACAGCTGAGGTTTGAGAAGATTGTCAACTCTTTGAGGAAATCCAGAACTCAAGACTGGAGGATTATTCTAACTATTCCTCTGCACTCATAGTTTTCTCTCTACTAGCAGTACAAAGTGACCCAATACCAGATCAGTTAAACATGTGGGAGTAAAGGAGCCTATTTCAGCAGCACTGTAGTGTCTTTTATCTATCCACTGCTTTTTACTCTCTCTTTTTTTCTTTTTTTTCATTTGGCGTAAAGTTATAGGTGAATAAGAAAGAGCATGATAGCAGAGTAATCAGAAGCATCACCCCTTGTGGAGCTTTGGGTTTTTTTATGCAGGCAATATAAACTACCTTGTATGAAAATGTTTTGGTACAGAGTTACCCTAGGATCTGGGAGTCACATCCTCAAACAGATGAGAATGTATTACAGCAATGCAGGTAAAGGAAGAGAAAATGGATTCATTGGCTATGCACTGAATCTTTTCAGTTTTGAGTCTGCCAGGTGAAGTCAGGATGACACCTGGCCCATGGGATAGGATGTGGTTCTGACTTTTCCCCAAAGAACATGATCTGTGGTATCGTTGCATTTATGCCATTACAATATATCTCACTGGATGTTCAGTCAAGGGGAAATAGAAAGCAGAGTTGCACATACTGCTATAAAGTTTCTTTTCTATTTTAGTTGGAGTATTTTGAGAAGGTATACTTTTGTACTTACTTATTTATAACCTGCCTTTGTATGTGGTGGGATTTGGATGCTTTGACCTAAAAGATACCTGTTTAAACCATGCATAAATTGAGAATGAGAAAAATGTATGGCTACCTGATCCTTGCTTGGAACTCTAGTACGTTCAGTTTCTCATGCATAGAATAATTACCAGATTGGCAGTAATTGCTACTCTTGGGCAGCCTCAAAACAAAGAGCACACATTAAGTTGGCATGGAAACAGAACTATTCCCCTGAGCTTTATTCTGTTTTCTCCAAAGTACTGTGACTTATTCATTAGCCACGGTGCTTTGTTCGTTCTGGCGTGAGTTGCATAGAGTGAGCCTCCAGTGCAGTTGCCCTGTGCTATACCTTGTCCTGTGAAAGAAAAGCAGTGAACATTGGTCTCCATGGCTCAGCTTGACATCTTTTATTACAACTGAATTCAATCAAAATTATAGAAAAGTATATTTGTTCTGTTTTGATCTTACTTGTTGAGCTTCTTAGACACTTTTCCCAAACAAAAATCTTATGGGTAGTATAAACATTATCAGCTAAGACTGATTTTAAACAAAAATGCCTTAATGAACCTTGAATTTAATTTTGTAATACAAATTTGACTTCAATAATATACAGTTTCCACAAAGCAGTTACTTTAAAAATGGCATCATTTTAATGTATTATAAGGCAGAACTCGTTGTACTTTTCACCCAGACAATTATTTATGTCTCTTGACTGTGGTCTCAGCTGTGATGTGAGTACACATATGCTAAGGAAATCTGAGCAAAAGGAATAACTAAAGCAGTCAATGCCTGTTCACGTTATCAGCTCAAGATGCTAAGCTGCTTCAAATAATTTACTGGTGTGTTTGATACTCTGATATTTAAATCGAAACTGCAGCTTGGAAACTCCATATGTACTTAATTTGTTAAATTTGTTAAATTCCTTATGAACTTCATTAGACTGACCTTCCAGAATGTGAAATTGGGTTAACAAACTTTTTTCAGAGTTTCACAGCAGCAGTACTTCAGCAAATCTTTTATTATGTGTTTTTGTTTTCCTTTTCTTAAACACAAAATCAAGGGTAAATTAATTGTAGAACACTGACACCACCTTTCCCTGCTTGAAGGAAAAAACCCAGCAGTTATGTGAGGGCACATGTAGTGCATTATTCAACTGCTTTTGTTCTCGTTAGACCTTTTGCAGGAATTGTCCCTCAGCTTCAGATTATTCAACGCCATAACTCTGTAGGTGCTGCACTTATTTTTCTTTGTGTTTTCCACGGCAATGTGTTATGGTAAGAGGCGACACATTGGGACAGGGAGAAAAGGTGATTGGAGCCTGCTGCACTTCATCTGTCCTCACCTGGATAGTACACAGTCCCCTGAGGCCAGCAGGCAGCTGACACATGTTTGAGCACCCCCTCAGTCCTGGGCTCTGGATGGTCTGGGGCTTCTGTCTGGAACATTTTATTTTATAATAATGACTCATTGTTTTTGAGGTGCATGAGTAGACTCAGTCACAGCCCATCTGGCTGCCATGCAATGGAGTACCCAACAAGAATTTTTCTTTCCTTCCTCTTCTCTGCTGCAAGCAACCAGGGGGAAGCTGCTGAACATTTGGAGTTGCAAAGGGGAAGCAGCTGCTGAGAGTTTCAAGCTCCCAGAAGAGCTTCTCTGTGGGCTGCAGTAGGGCGGCAGATGGAGAGCTGAACCCGTATTCCCTTCCCTAGTGTATGAGATGATTCAGACATTTCAATTTAAAAATTGCAGGACATTGTCAGGGAACACATTTTTGATAGTCGACAAAACAGATTTGCTTTGTTTTAACACACACTTTGGAGTGTTGTAACTTAGAACCAGAAAGGCCATAGAAATTACTGTAAACTCATGTCAGAAGCACATGAATATATAGATCTGCAAGGACAGAATCTGCTTATTTTGTAGCAGAACTATGAAGCACTGTGGAAACAGAAAACCAAGAAATGCTGAAGACATCATAAAATGGTGAGAGTCAACAGTGCAGACGAATACAGGGATAATGATGTGAAATGATGGTACTGATACAGTTGTACAGGCAAAATAGTTTCTTGTATATGGCACATAAAGCTTCTGATTTTATGTAGAATGTATAATGTAAAAGTAATGATTTATGGCTAATAAGCTGTCCTGATGTAAGGTAATTAGTCACTAGAATGTAATCAGACTCACAGCCCCTTTGTTCTGGGGTTAGCTACCTCAATACATTGCTTACCATTAATGTGTGTGTATTCTTGTAGACAAAATTAATTTATTTTATAAACTGGATAAGCAATCATCTGACAACCATCTGTATATTTTTGAGGAAAAAGAATGGGTTTCCTGGAAATCTCAAAATCCTCTTTCGTTGTGTTTTTGTACAACTGGTATTTCCAAATATCTGGATTACAGTTTTCAAGTAGTCTTTTTCTGGATATATTTTCTGGTTTATTGGCACTCCCTGCTGTGTGTCCTATTGTTCCATTCCTAGTGCTACTTCAAGATCAATTGTTGTTTTAATGAAGTATCACAATAACACATGCTACATATTCTTGAGGCTTTAAATCTGCTTTGTTTCTGGCAAAAGTTTGAAAGAGGGCAAAGTATCATAATTAAAAAGCCTGTATTTTAATTCTTAAGAGAACAACATGGTTGCTTTGATGCTGACATGGTTATTATAACATAATAAATGAGTGTTGCTTGAGTGTGCAATGTTTGACTGCAGTGGAAATGCTTTTCTCAAGTTTATTAACTTATTCAGACTGATCGGGGCAGAATAATTTTGCTTACCTAAGTGTCTATGTCATAGCCAGTCAATGTAGGCCCTCATCGTAAATCTTTGCAGAGAAACAGTGTCTCTACAACATGATCCACCCCTTCCAAAGGTAGACAACTGGATGACAGAGATAATTGCACTAAACAGATGCGTGTTCCCTTGTGTTGACTATAAAGGTTTGAGGTGACTTGCTCAGATGCTGAAGTTGGGTGACATGGAGGAAGAACAGTTGGAAACTTTGATGATATTGTGTAACTCTAGGAGAAAACGACAAAGCTAGAATGGTTCATACCATTTTGATCCTCACTTGTGTATGCTTTTGGTGTAGGGAGAGTTCAGAATTCACGTGCATATGTTGATTTTACAGGCCTACATGATAGTATGCCTGAAGGCCTAAGGAAGTGGGGTCCTGTACTATGAGAAGGAGTTAACATTTTGGAAACTTACTTTAAACATACAAATTTGTTGTGATATTTTTCAGGGTGGAGATCTAGACTTTAAAATTCAAGAGTACAAAGATTCTGGGAAGATGTTCACTCCAAGTCAAGTAATAGACTGGTTTATACAGTTGTTACTCGGAGTCAACTATATGCATGAAAGGTATAGTCATTTGATATGAGAGCATTTAGCTTGGGAGGGGAGTGAATGGGCTTACTGACTAGTTGGAGGTATTCAAACAGAAATGAAAATTCTGTTCACCAAACATTGTAGTTGGTTTATGTCAGATACTGCAAGTGTAATTAACTATCTACCCTGCAGGAACATTGTGCATTACATCTTTTAGCAGGACAATGGTAAATGTCTTCCAGCATTAGACACACTTTTTCAGAGCCAAATGGAAAGTTGAGCACAGTAGAAATAGTTCAATATTGTTAGAAGAAAATGGATTAAAAATTAAAACAAAGTAATCTTTTTAAAGGGGAGTCAAGAGGCAATCCTGCGTGTATTTAATGTGAAGCATCCAATAGATATGCTTGATGAACTCCCAGTTAAATCAGTGGAGTTACATACATGCATTCTTTGAAAAGAGATGTCACTTTTAAATGCACATCAAAGATTAACTTAAAAAATTACTGCAGGTCATCCAGATATGAGGAGATCACACATGGTTGGAGCAGGAGTGGTGTATATAGGTGAATACCCACCTGGTCATCTCCGTGAGTGTATCTCTTGCCTGCAGTGTGATTTAGGCAGGCTGACTGCAAAGATGGAAAGATTTCCCTTATTGCCAGTGTGCTGACCATGTACAATGCCTGTCTGGTCCCTTTCTGCATCATCCTTTGCAGGGCTTGGGCAAAATTTGCTTGCCTGAATTTTAGGTGCAAACAAGCAGTAGGTAGAGAGGTCACCTGTTGTCAAGAGCAACCATTTCTGGGTTGAACTGAAGGTAAGTGTGTGGGATGTGTTTGACCTAAACTGATGGATGCCTAATGAGTTTTTTGCCAGTGTCAGACTGTAGAGGGAGAAGGGCAGAGTGAATTGCTGTCCAAGATGCAAGAGTATTTTTGTTCCTAAATGCCAATTTATCTAGAGCTTGTACATGAAATGCTGCTGTGCCAGTGATGGGAGGACACAAAGAGAACTCTCTTTGGATGCTGTGCTCTTCAGCATTCACCTCAGGCCAAAAGGACAGAGGGAAATGGACATAAAAATCCTGACAGTTTAACTAAACTATCAGTGTGATTTGAGTGTTTTTTCCTCCCTTGAAATTCAATTAATCAACTTTTCATTAAGGGTTTTGGTGCCCTGGAAAGTCCCCTTTTGGCAAAATCCTTTCTTTAACATATGTGTTTAGAAGATCCATTGTGCAGAATAATGCAGCATAAGAATATAAACATTGCATTTGGACTGATGGTCATTGTAGGCTCCTTCCAATGGAATTACCTAATTATATTCTGAGTTATTCTTTTAGTCTTTCATTTTCTGTATTTTCTTATGCCTCTTTTATGTCTTCTCTCTATTTTACTTATCTTTTACTTGATCTCAAACAGATCTTTAAATTGTGTAAGATCCTAAAAGTAAATTTTATTTGGTAAATATGTATGTAAAATTTTGTTTCCTGAGAAGTCAGTTAGTTCTCCAGTTAAAGCAATTTGATTTTCCAAACAGGATTTTATTTTTTCCTTTTCAATCATAGCTAATAGTACCTCTCCAGACACTTAAAAATAACTTGACAGTTTTAATTTATATATATTTATTTGTATTTTCTGTTTTTTGGCTGTATGTATATAGTTTTTTTCTTACTAGTATAGAGTCAAGCAGTAACTTAAATGGAAAAGGTTAGGCTTAAAAGAATTTAAAACTACCTACAGAAATTTGAAATACTAAAATGTAACAGCCCTCTGTTTCTGTCATGCATTATTTCTTCTCTACTGACATGGAAAAAGCTCTTAATATATGTTTGAATTATGTTCTAAAGGAAAGAAAGCTTTTCCCTACAATTAGAATCTTGAAGTGTTTACAGGCTGTGGGTTGGTCCTTCCCCATGCCATTCCTAAGAAAACTCAGATTTTGTGGATGTGAAGTTGTTGGGTTTTTTTTCCCAGAGCAGCAAAAATTATTATTTATGGTTTTAAACATAGATTATTCACTTGTCCTTCTCGCACCAGTTTAGTTGAACTTTTTGAAAACTCTTATGCTGGAAACTTAATGTAATTTTTTTTTAAATTTGAAACTTGAAAACAAAGTTATCTAGAAATAAACAGATTCAATCCTTATCTGTCTTTGATATAAAGAAAGGGAGAAGTTAAAGAGAGATAACACAGTTCAGTGGTCTTATCTCGAGGGAGACCTTTAGCATGAAACCATCCTGTAGTGTCTCATAGTACACATAGCCCATTGCATGTCAGCGCACAAAATTAATCCCACAGCAATCAGGCAATGAGGCCATTGATTAATTTAACCTCAATTTGAATAAGGCTGACCATTGTGTTACCCATCATTTTGCTAACCTTTATGAAGAATTTACGAGCACAGATTTTTATAAGGTTACTCTTTATGCAAACAGCAGATAATACACAGTTCAGACTTACACAGAACCTCTTACTCTTCTGCAGAGTAAGAAGATAGAGGAAGAGAAATTAATTGTGCATGATTTCACAGCAGTGATATACTTCAGCCTCCCTCAGCTTCACTTGCAGCTCATTCTGTTGCAGGCAAAGCTTCATTCAAGGAGGCTGCCTAGGGCTCAGGGCTGGTCCTGTTCT
>WBNO01020116.1:0-10590 GCA_013400575.1 Peucedramus taeniatus
CTCCTTACCCTTCTCTGCATTTTTTCATACTTTTAGAGTGCAATAGTGAAGTCTAACACACATTATTTAAAAATGTTCAAAGCATAGATGTCTTTAAAGAAGCTTGACTATTTTGTCTTGCCTTGCCTTTCTTCTAGAGGGATGGCTTTCTAAATAACAGCATTTAATCACTTTTATTTGGAAATCTCCACATGAAATGAAATCACAACTTTGACTAGTAAGGTTATGTAAGTACCGTAATGCATTGACTCCCTCCTCTTAAATACACGTTTGCTCATATGCAAGCAGTAGCAAGATAAAAATAAACAGTAACTGTTCTTTTCCAATTAAAATTCATTGCAAATACATACTGAATGTACAAATACATATTACTGTCTCTATCTTTTCCTATTTAAAAAAATCACTAATTATTTTCTAAAGAAACAACAACCACAAAAATCTTAAATAAAAATGCATTAAGTGGCAATGAAGTGCAAAAGAGACTTCAATAGGTGAAAGACTGAAGACACAATGAATAGACATTTTATATTCCCAAAGGGATCTGACTGTTGAGAATATCAACTGTTTAAAATTTGAAATTGCTGTTTTGTAATAGTAATTTTAAAGTGTTTTTATAAAAATCAAGAGTGCTTCCAATTTATGTTCGATGCATGCTCTAAAAGCATATATACATAATCTGAAGAAGGAATGTATCAAGAAAAAACTCTCTCAGGAAAACTTGGCAAACACATTTTCTTGTCTTCAAGAAATTTGATTCTGGATGGTTCACCCATCTGGTTAGATCATAAATTCTTGCAAGAGATCATGATACTCCCAGAGATATTTCAATAGGTGCCAAAAACTAGTGAAAAAAACAAAGTATTCCCTTACATCCCTAGCTGAATGTATTCTATTATTTTAGTTGTATAATAGCTTTCAGTGATGCCGTATCTATCAGAAAGCATTACACTCTTTGACTCAGTGTGGGATCAGTGCAGGACTGAAATAAACCTCCAGACATGTGAAAATGTCTGGCTCCAGCTATAGCAAGTTTTTTGGCTGCCTGTAATACAGATGAAGAGAAGTTAAATTCTCTCCTGCACAAACTACACTCCCCAATATCCCAAGTCCTCATCTGCTACAGCACATTAGAAACACTCATTCCTACCTATATTCCATTCTCCAAATGAATTTATCATACTGTATCAATATTCTTGAATAAGCATCTGTCTTGGCTCCAGGTTACTATAAGTCACTGTTGAGCCCTTTACAATTATCAACACCTGATGAACATAAACATTTCCTTACAGAAATACCACATAAAATGTTACTAAGGAGGCAACAGCTGTTGAGATTACATACTTTAACTCTTCTACATGCCACATCATCTTTTTACAAGAAAAAATGTTGATTTAGGCAGCTCTCACAAGAGAATTGCAAGAAAGCAACCTCCCACAGCTCCATCAAGAACTGAAGACAAAGAACAACTCTCATTCAAGTAACTTAGCCAATCCTCACTTTTCTCAATATCAGACCACTCAAAATACAAATATTTTAAAGATTTCACCCCAAACAGCACCCACACATAAGCCCCCCATTATAACTAAGACTGTCTAGATCAAACAGGAGCAGCTGCTGGCTTCCCCTTTTGCACACTTAAAATATATTAACAAGCCAGGTCACAAATATCTGACAAGAGGAAGTTAATGCATTAACTCTGAAGGCTCAGTACATTATGCTTCTTGACAAGTTGACCATATCAGCAGTTTAAAGAAATTTAACACTAATTTAATTCTCACAGATACATCTTCCTCTTTTGTTCTCAGACACACAATACTACTGATGAACTTAGTCTGGAGGGGAAAAAAAAAGTAAGAATGGAGATGACATCAAATTAGTCACAGCTGCCCAACTAATGCTACTGTACAGTTGGTGGCAGCCTTGCCTTACTGCAGAAGTTCATGTCTCTGTATTGAAATCTTTTGTGCATTTAGGCTCATGTTAAAAATCCCTGCACTGGTTAATGTCACATTTGGAGCTTTTTAACTCAAGGTTTCACTGGCTTTTATTGTGAAAATTGATTATTTTTATTAAAATGCCTAGCTAGTATTTAGGGTTCTCATTTTCCTCAGAGTTTGAAAATTCTAGTCTAAACATTTAATGGGATTCTCAGGCAGATTTTTAGATTTTTAGTAAATCAAATGCATCAGTTAAATTCTAGTGTCCATTTGAGATGTAATTTTCAGGATGAAGTATCATCTCATATCCAATACAAAGTAAAATATTCTTCAAGAAACTTAACATTTTGAAGCCCTTAAGTTCTCTACATATTATTAGAAGTATTTTGTCTATTACGTTATATCAGTCAATACTCTTTAATGAAACATGTTACAGAGCAGCAGCTTGGAGTACATATCAGCCAAAGATCAAACTTCTTCCCACAAAATGATTGCAGTACTTTCCTTCTTTAAGCTCAGAAGCCAATATATAAATCACTCATAAACTCTTTTGTACTTTATTCTGTCATTTTGGAAATATCCAACATGTTTCACTCATGGAAATTACTAGAAATCCTAATGACTTTTCATGGCCTAAGTATTGGTTAAACACTCACTCTACGTAATCTGCATTTCTCTGTCTGGTCAAGGTGCAAGTGGTTCTTCCAAAAGAACTTCCTGATTTTGAAACAAACAGAGTCAGTTTAAAATCGTTCTTTCAGATACCTAACTTGGTATTATTTTCAGTCTACTTCTTCTATCTTACTTTCCTTTGACATCTTTTGCTGTTGATGAACAAAGATGTTCACAGATGAGGAAAGGCGACTGCACAGAAAGCAATAGCAGGCACAAAATGCAACTGAAGGAATAAATTCTGTATATTAAGTTCTCAGCCTTTTTGGTATTACACCAAGAAATGCCGAAGTCCTTTTAAATGAAAGGTGACTATAGTAAAAGCATTTCTCTAAACTATATTAATAATTAAAACACTTGTTTCTTATAGCTGAGAATATTCAAACAACATGGTTTCTAAATGTTTTAAAAAATATGAAGTCTGTTTGAGATTTTAAACTGAAAGATCTGCACAGCATTTAAATTACATAATCATAGCATATGAAATGCACCTTCCAATCCTAACTGGAAAACACTTAAAAATTTCAGTTCTGAGTTATATAAAACCTAATTGTCAACAAACTAGAACACATTATTTCTTGAAGCTCTTCATGCTCTAAGACTATTCAGATGTCTTAGATTATACAATTTTATGTGCAATATTATTATGCAAATCTCCCATATTATTTTACTGCTCTTTAGAAAGGCATGTTCCATTGCAGCTTTCAAGTAATAGAAGTGTTATTTTAGCAGAAACAGTCTAGATTTCACTGATAATTAATTCACAGAATCAAGGAATCAGTAAGTTTGGAAAAGACCTCCAACCTTTGACCAAATACCACCGCATCAATTAAGCCACAGCACTAAGTGTCATGTCCAGTTTCTTAAACACTTCTAGTTATGGTGTCTCCATCCCTTCACTTGAGGCAGTCCACCTCAGTGCCAGACAACTCTTTCAGGGAAGACGTATCCAGCTTGAGGCCATTTCCTCTTGTCTGTCCATGGTTACTTGGGAGAAAAGACCAACCCCCATCCTGTTACAACTTCCCCTCAGGTGGTTGCAGAGGGCAGCATGGTTCCCCCTGAGCCTCCTCCTCTCCAGCCTGAACACCCCCTGCTCCCTCAGCCACACTTCACAAGACTTGCTGTCTAGATCCTTCACCAGCTTTGCTACCCTTCTCGGGAAAGTAAGGCAGAGTTTAATACCAAGTATCAGCTGAAACAAACATTTTATTTGACAAAAATATCACAGGTTGTCATCACAGTACCTTGTCTACGTGGAAGATTAAATCCAGCTCACAGACATTTTCAAAACATTTGTCTAGTGTTTCCACAAATACCTGCAAAGAGGGGAAAAAGGCACCAAAGGTCAATCTTTAACAAAAAGTCTACAGTTCCATTAGGTGTGAGGTTTGAGAAAAGCAAATACAGAAATTAAACACCCGTCAGATCTTAAGGCATTAAAGGTATCTACAGCAATTATGCGGTTAACATTATGTCAAAAGTATGTTATCTATGCAGAGGGCAAAACTATATGCACAAGCCAATTTAGGTTAAAACTCTGCTTAAAGTCACAGTTTTAAAAACAGATACATCTTGAAGAACCAGTAACATAACCGACACTGTAATTTTCTCAGCTGTGATTCAAAGTACTCCTTTTCATTTCATTAGAACTCAATTATGAAGAAAAGAAAAACAGCTTTTCCCATCACTGCTTTTAATAATTACTGCATTGCACGCATTTCCTAGTTAACCAGACTGTTAACTTTGCTGTTAACTGTCAGCATCACCCCTTCCAGCAGCAGTACAGCAGCTTAGACCCACTTACACCTGATTTAGACCCACTGAATCCAGCATGAAAAAGGCATCTGTCTTAATGTCACACCTCCTGATGCTGTCAGGTATATTACCATATAAATTCAGAAAAGTTTATAGCAGTTTACACACAGGCAAACAAACCCTTTCTGAACCCAGAATACAAACGCACAAAAATCCAACGACCTGCTGCGCTCCAGCCACTGATGCTCCCTGCCAGAAATGGCCTGTACATCACCTTCCTCTGAGTGTTTCTGGAACAGATTCCTTAGCATTTATGTTTGTACTTTGGTTCACCAAGAGCACCCAAACCCCAGTTAGTCCAGATGATGAAATGATGATTGTACTTGCAGTCCTGAAGTTCCTGAATGCCAATCACCATGTGCTTGTGGTGAGTGCTGTCAGAGACTCCAGTCTTAGAGGGCTGTACACACAGCTCCCTTTGTCCAAGGGATAACTCCTACGGACATAGGTTATGTCAAGATATCTCTAAGTTAAATGTAAGATTGAGCTTAGGGTCTTCAAAATTAAAAAGAATTTCTGTAAGAATTTATTGATCTTTTATTAATGGCAAGAAAATAAACTGCAACTTGTTGAAAATTTAATCAGTTTTGTATGTTTCAAGGCCATTTTGCCCCAATATGTATTTAATTATTATTTATTAAGCTGTTACTGTATACAATTTTTTATTCAATTCTTAACTCAAACATCCTAAAGAAGCAATATGGAAGAGAAACACTTCATTTTGATTCTCTGTTCCACATGATTTATGATCCCCACTTTAGTACTTGAGAGGCACCAGATTTTAAACTGCCTAGGCCCAGAAAAATAGGATTGACAAACCATGTTCTGATATAGATCACAGAATTGTTTAGGTTGGAAACCTAAAGACGAATGAATCAAACAGGTAAACTACCACTGCCAAATCCAGCTCTAACCCAAGTCCCTCAGTGCCACATCTAGATGTTTTTAAAACACTAGGCATGGTGACTCCACCACTTCCCTGGGCAGCCCATTCCAATGTCTGACAACCCTTTCAGTGAAATTTTTTTTAACATCTAGTCTAAACCTCCCTTGGCACAAATTGAGGCTGTTTCCTCTGATCCTATTTCTTCTTTCTGGGGAGAAGAGATTGAAGCATCTCTATAACCTCCATTCACACAGCTGTATAGAAAGATAAGATCCCCCCAGTCCTTTTTTTCTCCAGGTGAAACACTCCCAGCTCTCTAAGCCATCACTCCTTGTAAGACTTGTGCTCCAGCCCCTTCACCAGCTCCACTGCCCTTCTCTGGACTTGCTCCACATCTTCAGTGTCTTCCTAGTACTGAGGAGCCCAAAACTGGACAAAGAATTTGAGGCATGGCCTCACCAATGCCCAGTACAGAGGGACAGTCACTGGCCTCACTATTGCTGATCTAAGCGAAGCTGCCACTGGCCTTCCTGGCTGCCTGGGCACAGCTGGCTCATGTTCAGATGCTGTCAACCAGCACCCCCAAGTCCTTTTCCACTGGGCAGCTTTCCAGCCACTCTGCCTCAGCCAGGAGCACTGTTGTGACCCAAGGGCAGGACCTGGCATTTGGCCCTGTCAAACCTCCTACAACTGACCTTGGCCCATTCCTCCAGCTGATCAACACTCCCACCCAGCACAAAGTCATCTGCAAACTGGCTATGGGGACACTTGAACCCCTCATCCAGATCATTGATAAAGATATTAAAGATGCCTGGCCCCAACACTGATCTCTGGGGAACACTACCACTGACCACCTGGACATAACTCCATTCACCTCCACTCTTTGTGGATAAAAGTCTTGCTTCTACAGACATGTGTTTATATCTACCAAACCAGCAAAACAGATCTGCTTGACATCACCCATTCCCAACTGTCTACCTTGTATTATCAACAAAGATTGCTTTTACATTTTAATCACTGGTCTTTAGATCCTGCTCACACTATAAAAGACAGGACGATCACACCCTGTCCGTGCTATTACTACTACTATTAAAGTCTTTAACATGTTGAAATCAAACTACAAATTAACTAATGATCCATGCATTTACACTATTCTTTAACACCAAAAATACAAATCTGTCACTTAAACCAGGAAGAAAGAGCATATTCAGGGGCAGCCTCAGGACAATAAGGTTCAGCGACAAGTTAACTAAGAAAATGCATAGTCTTCTGTTAAATTATACTGAAGTTAAGCAAAGCAGGAATGTTTCTTCAAGAAGTTGTTAATTCATTGCGATAATAACAGTCTTCTCTAAAGAAGGGATGCAAGCAAACAAAAAAACTTGTATGTTAAAAGCAGAAAAAACTACACATTTGACAACATGTGCAGCAAAACAAATCACCAAAGGTGTTCTCTTACTTTCCTTGCACCTTAGGAGAACGCAGTTACAAGGACAGTGCTGCTTGATATTAGCTGCAAGAAGATTGGAAACAGTGTAAATGCAACCTCTGTCCAATGGTTTTAGTTACAAGAGCTTAGAGTTTG
Organism: Peucedramus taeniatus; assembly: GCA_013400575.1. Classification (NCBI taxonomy): domain Eukaryota; kingdom Metazoa; phylum Chordata; class Aves; order Passeriformes; family Fringillidae; genus Peucedramus; species Peucedramus taeniatus. The sequence continues at coordinate 6,899 of WBNO01020116.1, forward strand.
ACACTATCCCTCATATACATCACCAACTGCACATGATTCAAACACTTTGACATCTGTCTAGTTCCTTGGAAAATAAAGGAACCCATTAAAGACAAAGGCAACTCAAGAATCCTAAAAACACCCCCACACGTTTAGTAGCATCACACAGGCTTACATATCAACAACACAAAAGTTTAACTTTTGTGACATTCTTCCAGTAAATAAAGCTCCTATAGCAAAACTAGATTCACTGTTGGAGTGGTTACTTTTAAACCTTTACCTATTACACAGCAACCCCACCACACACTAAATAAACTCACAAATCTCTGCTTACAATGCATGACCAGTAATGGGCAACAAACACTTTTTAATCTAAGGGAAATCAGCTGGCACTGACTATTCCTTCACAGAGATTTTTCACAGACTAAGGATTTCTCATGGAGACTTTGGAAATCTCCCCCATCTTCCATTCATGATGGTGAGTTCACTCAGAATAATGCCAGAAATTACAAGGTCTACATCTATTATAAATTGTCTTTTAAAACAACGGTCTGCAAGGTAAAGTAGATTTTTTACACTAACATTTCTTGGCCTATTTTAAGATGCCTGCAGTAACTGAAATGGTAAATAAAATCAGAGTCACTTTCATCTGAATTTTAGTTGAGTCAAATGAATTGCATGCTGTGGCAAGCAGTGCTAAACTTCAGATGCTGCACACTTGTAGATCAATAACAAGAGAAAATACATCAATTGTTTTGGGACACACACACCTTCCACACACATCAGTTCAGATGCACCATGTGATGTTACCAGAAGAGTAACATAAATAAATCAGTGAAATAGCAGGAAAATAAGGATGCATGCACAATTAATTACTGGCTCCTCCTTGTGCTTCATTTTTGAAATTATAATCTTTTATGGAAAAAAGAAAAAACCATGCACATCTCCATGTAAGTAAAGAGAAAACATGAACAAACAAGGATATCCCCTACACCTTTCTTTTGTAAGAAATATGCTTTAATAAAGACAGATACACACTGGGAATGTGTAATTCACAAATTATATGAAACAAAATATCAAATTTTTATTGAATATATGCAAGCTTGGAGCTCCCTCTACTCAGCCATAAGTCAAAACATAAAACACCACCTTTTCAATGAAGGGCTTATTTTTAAAATAAGCAAATAAGACCAAAATGGAATAAATAATACGTTAGTAGGAAGATAACAAGGGCAGCAGAAAACTCAGAACACCTAATCAATAAAATGTACTGGAGCATAGATAATGTCAAACACTAGCAAAAGCAGGTACAAAAGATGAGCTAAAAACAACAGGAGTAACTCATACCAAGAATATTCCCTTCTTCTTCCTTACCTAAACAGCAATGGTAAACCTGAGGACAGAAGTAATTCAATCTGCCCTTGGAGAGTTCTCATCCCTGTCATATGCCTCTCTGGTTTTTATTTAATTAGCATAAAAGCATCTCTGGTCAGGATCCTTTATCCTTAAGAACTGAGAAAAACATGTTACATAAACTGCACTGCACGTCCCACATGCCTCTCATTGAACACCATTACACTGAAAGGCTCCATTGAACTTCCCATGGAAGACTGATCTCACAGACTTCACTGCTTGCTGACTCATTACATCTTCAAAGTACAGCAAGGGGCCAAGACACTCACAAATTCTTGGAGCTGACATAGGCTCTTAGGTCCACAACACAGTTAAAGTATGACTGTAAACACTCCTTATGGCAGTCTACAGCTAGTTGTGTTTTCACATATAAATTTTCCTTCCATGCACTAAAACCTTACACTTCACAGGCTAACACAAAGATGCTAAAATAGCATGACAGAATTTACAGAATCCAAGAGACTGTAAAACCTAAGCATAATACAGATGCTGACCTATCTCCCAATCCAAGTAACCAAATATAATAAAAAGAAACTTGTGTTTATATTTAGAAAAAAAGGGAAGAAAATGGCCAAAAATTAACAAAGTGAATTTGCCTTTTGAACAAAGAAATCCAAGTTGAAGACAGCATCAAACCCGAGGCAGAGTCTATGATCTGTAATGCATACAGCATATTCACTAAGCCTGAGTCAGGAAGATTTACCTGTGAAACAGCTCTGACCTAATGGGGGGTAAAAGTATCTTAAGTATCACAATAAAAACTTAAAAACTTTCTGCTGAAAAGAACTGCAGAGTGCCATATGTAATCTAATCCCCTATGCATTTATTCAATTTACATGGCAGAAACCTCCAAAGTGCTGTACTGAGTTCTAGGTTCCTTTCATCAGTTTACTTTCCATCATACACTGGTCCCTTACATATCAACTTACACAACTCATTATATGTATGACTCATAACAAATACCAGATGTCTTACTCTTACCAGTGCTATCTCTGAAGTACAGTAAACAAAAACGCATAAACATGGTTCAACACTTTTCAGAAAAAAACAAACCTTATTCGCTCAATTCAATACCCGTGCATATATCCTGTTAGTCTACACTGCATGTGGGATTGACAAGCATTAAGAAACTTTCTGAGGGCCCTCTTTCAGTAAAAGACGCATTCAATTCTGATTGCTACTGCTAAGAGTATTAAATAGATCTTTCTTCTGAGCCAGTCTAGAAACTAAAAATATTTAATTAATCTCTATACTCTTAATATTTATTATATCTCTAATACTCTGTACTATAATCAAACAGTTGAATTACAATGAGAAAAAGAATTTGGAATCCTCAACAGCTGTAGGTACTGTGGTGAGACTGTATGATTTATAAACAAAATCATACAGGTCAGAAAAACAAAATGTTTCTACAAATGAAAATAGCATTTTTATTATTTCAGTTTCCTTTAAGCAATTATGTTGACACGAAATTAAACACTGGGGCATTTTTGGAAAAAATACAAAATACAAAGATTCGGACATTAAAATCTATTGAAGTATTTTTGGTACAAGAAGCAAAATATTTTAGAGAAAAGTTTAAATTCTCTAATTCAAAAAGTTTGGGGGCTATATAACTATATAATTATATATTATTATATAATTATGGGTAGTAGCAAGCTTGAGCAATTTGCCTTAACACCTGAATGTACAATTCAGGTTGCACTATGGATGAATATGCTTCTTTTCTCTGTTCATAAATATTTTAGCACTTTCAAGTAAGAAGATACACTATGCAACAGGCAATTAATTCACCCTGTACAACACTGCTATGAACAGGTAGAGCCATTTGTAGTTTACCCATCAATGCTGCACTGCACTGCTCGGATATTACAGGATGTTCTATGACCAAAGATGATGTAAGAATCCAGAAGGGAGTTTCCCTCCCTGCTATCCACACAGGCACTCTTCTAGATCTACTGTCCAGAACAGCAATACTGGAGCAGCTGAACAGTAGGAGGTGACTGGGAGAAGCAATGCAGCTTCAAGAAAGGTCTCCAGGGAATTGTGAGGCTTTAGAGATGCACAGTACTTCTACAGTGAAATAATCAAATGATACAGTCCCATGTCTCAGGACAAATTTAACTTACATAATAAATCAATTCTCTTGATGTGCAAACTTTTGAAAGGCTTAACAGTAAGTTATATTTACTCTTTTATATATATAGAGATTCATTTTATGCAATTACATAAACCACTTCATGGTGTAAAACTGTTTTTTGCCACATCTGAGTTCACTAACTGTTGGGGGTTGGATCTGT
>WBNO01020117.1:0-21309 GCA_013400575.1 Peucedramus taeniatus
ATATTTATATATATAAATATATACAGATAAACCCCCAGATGTATCTGTACTTTCTATTATTTTATTTTTACTTCAGGCATTTCAATAGTTGCTTGCTTTATGATCTCTTTTAAAAAGAGTTCTCACTGCTTGAACCCAACTCTGATTGTAGCTTCTTTTTTCCTAGGGATCTTATGGAGATCTTTGGCTTGCCTACCTATGTAGGAATTACCCTGCCTCTCTAATACTGTATGATCTTACTTTCCCAATGCAAGTATGGAAATATATCCCCAGCTACAAAAGATTAATTTAAAATATCTCTGGAGAACCATTTGTAATCTAGGTGATGACTATTGCTGTCCACTAGGAGAACTCTGGGCAGAGCTGTCACCCAAATTTAGAAATAACAATGCTCATCTCTATCAATAAAGGAGACACATATATATGCAAAGCAATTTCAAGGAAAAAATAAAAGGAATATTGGATATTCTAATTTAAACACTGAGGAAAACATGGTGCTATACATTTAACACCAGAATTGAAGAAAGACACTTAAGACTTCCTGGTTTTCACACCTCCAAACTATGAACAGTAGATAGATTTCATATTTAATACAGCTTTATTCCAAGTAGATACAAACATTATTGCAAGAAGAGAAAAGAAATACAAGAAAATCCAGAGCAAAATAAAAGCACCCTAGAAATTGTCATTTCTGTTCCCATTGACAGACGTTTACTCTTGCAAGAAAACTGATTTCAGTGACTTCAAAGCAGTACTCACTGACACAAAGTTCAGATAGGAATTGCTGGAATTTCAGCTGCTGGCCTTAAACAAAAAAAAAGTAGGAGACTTGTCTGACAGGTGCAAGAACAAATACAAAATGTATTAACACAGTATGAAACAAACATACATTAAATAGTTTTGTTTCCTGGTACATCAGACTTGCAAATGAATTTTATAAAATTTACATATTCAATTAAACAGTTTATCTATAATTGTGGAAAACACAGTTCTTTATTTCAAGTTTATATTAACTATAAATATCTATGGACAGGAAAGATCCACTTCAGGCTGGCACCCCTCACTTCCCCATCCTTTATGTCTTCTGCTCTTTGCCTTTTGGAGAAAACATCACAGCATAAGGCTGCCGCCTTTTTGGACGTTGACAGGGAGCAGGATCCTCTTTAATGTAGCCTTGAAAAGAATAAACCTGAGGTAAGAAATATTATAAAAAACCAAGCATAACTTTAGCTTTAATGTGTGTTTAGCCACAAAAAATAACTTGTAATTTTTTTTTCCTTTTGGGGCAACTGGTTCTGACTTCACATAAAAGTTTTGAGATCCCAGAGTGCAAATATCATTCATTAAAATACACAGGTGCTTTCTAGTAAGTGACTGCACAGTAATGCAATACAGACAGTTGACAATGAAGAACAGAATGAAAACTATGAATTGTTCATCTATTCAAAACAAAACTGCACTTTCCATTTTCTTTCTACCAAGGATTTTACGTAAGAGTAACAAAGTATGCAAGAACTGCTTATTCAATTCACTAATAAAAATCACTTTTGAAAATGTAAATCCTAGTCATACAGAGGAAACTTCAGGCACATGTGTTTTGTAGGTATAAACAGTATCTCCCTTTGTTTTAAGAGCACCCAGATTTATTAAAGACTGGAAAAAGCCAAACATGAGCCTATGGATCAAACACACCTTGAAAGCTCTCTGATAAGAAAAGTGGATAGAAAATTTCTATAATATGCTCAACTTGGCTAACACTGACAGTGAACAGACATTTTATGCGAGTCAGTTTCAGCACCTGGCTTTTGTCAATTCTTTACAGTTTATCAGCAAGAATATCCACCAAAACAAGAGTAGCTGATTTCTGCTTCGTAGCTGGAAAATTCTGTCTGTGTAACTCAGTTATTAAAAAAAAAAAAACAAACAAACCAAAACAAACAGATGGTTCAAGATACCAATAAGGAGTAGAAAATACCTATGTTGTAACCCCACTACTCTGGAGTGACAAGAGCAATTGCTCATTGTGGGAGCTCTCTCTTGTGTTTTAGTTCTCTTGCTGCACTGCTATAAATATGTCCTTTTCCAAGGGAGGGTTGATCTAAAGTCTGCCTCTGATATGCTGTTGAGAACCATTAGCAACTGAACAGCTCTTACTCCAGCAGAACAAGGAGACAGCCAAGAAGCTAATTTAAATGAGGCTGCAAGCAGATTCAAAATGGGTGGTAACAAGTTATATGGTCCATAAAAATCAAGGCTCCCTGTTGTGAAAGATTAAGGAGGATACTGCAACGCTATCACACAATACACATACACAACTCTGGCTACATTTTCCTATGCCTGACCTGGCACTGTTACAAGAACAGATAAAAGCAAAATTAATGTTTCACAGCTAATGCACAAGTAAAGATATAAGGAACTCAGAGAGTTCCTTCAGGGCTCCTCACCCCAGCACTTTACCACTCCTGAAGAACTGTACATAGAGTACACTACAAACTCACCGTGTTTTAACATAATTTGTAAAACCTCATTTTTACACCAGGCTCTAAGATTTTGAGAAATTATTTAGAAAGAACAAATTTCTATGTGAAAATGAGTTAAAAAAAAAAAAACCCAAAACCAAACACCACATCTTTTCATTGTTACTAACAAGCAGCGTATATGTATGAAAAACTGTTTAACTACACCTTACCTGCAACATTTCCATTATCACCTGGTATTATGAAGTTCTAAAAACACTGACAAAGGACATCAATAGTGCTGCCTGTCTCTCCTAAGTAAGTACAATCTCTTGGCCTTTGCCTCTCAAAATCCAATTCTTGCTTATGGTCAAAAATATGTAGGGTTTAAATTAAGTTCTGTGAAAATCCCAATTATTTCTGCCTTCTCTATCTAGGCTCTAAGCAATTCTCCTTATATTTCTTTCTTAGTAGTACAGGAACTGCTAAAACCAGACAATATTTATTAAAAATAGTGGCTGCTGATAAACAGACCTGAACAAGACTGGGTGAGAAAGGCTGCTATATAAACTAGAGATAATTTTATGGGGAAAAAAAAAAGTGCGCTTTAAAAGGTACTTTCCATGCTTTTTTTTTTTTTTTTTTGCACAAACCTCTTTCCACACATGTTTGGGTGGAAGGAAATCCAACTTCCCAGAAATTTTCAGGAGTATTTGGAGGAATGTAGCGAAATCTATGTCTTGAACAGGAAGCTAGTTTCTTCTCTCTCTCTTCTTCTGGAATGTCTGCATAATACTGAATGTAAGGGGAGGAAAAATCCTAGTTAACAAATTCATACATAATAGAGCGACTGCTTTACACAATTGACATTATCAATCACTGTGTTTATTAACACAGTTATCTAAAAACAATGGTGAGGACAGCCAGAGTAGAAATTTGTTATCCAAGTGACAAACACCTGGCACTTATCCTAAAAGCTTACTGAATTTACAGACTAAGTATAACTTTATCAGGGCAAATTTGTTAACCTTCTATCTTTTAACATACCGTAAGTAACAAGGTTGAGGCATGTGTGCAATTACTTATGTCAACAGTCTACTGACTGATTTTACAAAACTAAGTAGCACAGGTGTTGAAAGAGATCAGAATTTTTTAAGTATCAGCTTGCATCTACAAATAAAACAAAAAAGGAAAAAAAATCCACTACAAACCACATACTGCAGAATTATTTCCAGTAGCCAAATTTACACTAGTAACTGCAAACATAAGTCAAAATGCTTCCTACTTACTTAGCCTCAAATTAGAAGTAAATAAAGATTTAGTTTAATTATCTGACTGACACTGGGACTCCAGAAAGTATTTGTCAGCTGAGCATTCTCTATAGTAAACTGGCTATTCTCTTTCACTCCTGTTAGCTGTACTGGGGGCTAAAATGAGAAAAGTACATACTCCCTCCAAACCTTTTTGCTGGATGTTTCCCTGAGTAGCATCATAGAAAGTTAGAGTATCTCTTTTTCCATGGAGTTTTCTACTGTTTTAATTTGTAATTCTAGTTGTATCTCCTAAAAATACAAATCTGGACCTTAGAGCACATAGAGGGTCAAAATATTTTCAAAGTGAATGCTCTGTTTGATTTAACTGGTAAGTCAACAGTCACAGCCCCACAAGAAACCTGACCCTTGTGAAAACGGTAAAATAATTTACTGAAATGGCAGTGTTACAATTCAAAAAGGCAAATTAAAGTTTATAACTCATTCAATCAGATGGAAAATGACCTAGACTGGGAAACTCAGGAAGAGAACAGGATACTTCTACCAAAAGAGATTATTTCATGCTCTCAGCTACTGGCATGATTTCAGAAAACCTACTTGGAATTGTAAAATATGCTCATTCAATTTTTACTGACAAAAGTTAAGAACAAGGTGTTAAGTCAACAAAATTAACTATAAGAATTCTACTATGTCTGTATAAGACAAATATTGCTGAGCTTTATTTAGGGATAATTAGCACTGCTCCTTATTTTGTCTATAAGTAGCCTGAAATTTTAGAAATGAATCTAAAAGTTGGTAGTGTGTTGCATTTTTTTTTAATTAAACAATTTATGATTAGTACAATGAAAATACAGTACAGTTTAGTAGGAACAGAAAATAAGAACAATCAAAAATCAAGATAAGCATGTTTTAAAAATAAATTAGAAAGAAACTTTTCTTCTTTGGCTTCTTTCAAAATCTATTAGGATTGACAGAGAATGAGTTATGTATGTCAGCTAAACAGCAAAAAGAACTCTCAGCAATTTTCCAGATTGATCTCACTGTCCACAGCATTTTTAATCCACACAAAACATCCGAGCTAGGCTTTTCCATGTGTGAAGATACTGCAATCTCATCCTGTCTTCCCTGTAAAAGAATTGTTTATAAAGCTCTACATTTTGCAGTTTCAGAAAGGGAACTAACCCTAAAAACATTCCTCCCATTAGTTTAGCAAAAATTTACAGAATAATTCCTGTAATCTAAATGCATATAAAAATGCGTCTGAGTAATCCTTCTACTCACCTAAGTGTAGCTGCACTTAATAACCACAATAACATATGTTACTTTTACAAGCTACCTGTAACTTCTGCCTACAATCTTTCTCTGATAGCATCACAAGGTCATAAAAAACCAAAACAAGACTTCTTATCAAAAGTTCTACACTGTAAAGTGAATGAGATGCGTCCACAAAGCTTTAAGATAAGCACTTATAAAGGACTTTAATATCAGCCTGCTGTGGCACATGCAGAAGTTAAACCTCAGGTCTTGTCAGAGTGACAGTAACTGACCCCACTCACACCACTTGTAGCACAGGGCCAGAATCAATTTACTGATCTCTACCCACTCCCTAAATATTCCCTTAGACTTTGGCAGCTTTTCAAACCCATCTGGCTAATCAGCAAGCCAAGACTTTTCTAAAGCATCATTTATGCTTTATCCAATACTCCCTTCTTCCACAGGCATTTAATTCAAAGCTACTTTTATTATTGTGCATTGACACAGCCAAGCATTCCACACGTTCCAAGACATTAATCTTGAATGGTGTAGACTTAAAAAAAAGGCCCAAAAAAGCCAAAACCAACAACAAACCCAAACTTTCCTAGCTTTTAATGTAGAAACCTACTGTTACAAAGCTGGAGCTGTGAATGTTTCCAGACACTATAGTTATCACACCAACTTGACAGAAAGTATCAAAACTGGATTTGCAGAAGGAAGATCTGTAGCTTACAGAAACAGGAAATTAAAATGCTTAACACATGGCTCTGGAACCATGAAACAGACTGAAGGTTGGGGGTTGTTTTGTTTTCCTTCAAACTCTTTAAATCAAACATATTTTTTAAATGGCATTCATAGTTGACTGCAAAAATTAAGTATTTGTATTTAATGAGTTTTACCAATATTTTTCAGAAAATATTTTCATTAAAAACATCCTCTAATAAATTTATTCAGCTAAGTAAATGGGACTTGACTATAAAGTGAATAGCAGGAGAATCTCTGAAAAATGTTGATACTATATACATGTGGAAATTAAGTGGAAAGATTCCAGAAAATCCACCATTGTTCAGTCATTAATCCACACTTCTACTGAGTCATCATTTATTAGATCATAACTCTATTAATGGCTAAATAAAATATGCTCTTATTACACATGTAATTACATTAACATTTTATCTCTACACCAAGTATCTGAAAGCAGCTTAGTAAATAGAAAGGGAGGAAAAAATGTGTAATGTGAAACCTAAAATTTTGTACTTTTTAGCAAGTATTTAAAACAAGTAACTTTAGACATTTTTGCATATATTTGTATAAATATACACATTGTTGCCTAAGCTGGTACAATTATCTGAAAAAATTAACCCAGGAAACAAAGAAAAACTCAACCAAACCAAAACAAGATCTGTCTATCCATATAAAAGTACAATAGGATATAGAACTTACTTATTGCAGCACCTGTAAAGTTCAGTAGAGCTTTTGATCTGAAGTTTGGAGACCTGTAATAGCCCTTTGACCAGCTAATGTATTTTTATTAACAGTAATCTTACTGGAACCATGACGTAAGAAGCTCTTCTATCATACAGACACCCACAAAGAAATCAAACCCAAGTCCTTCCATGGTATATGTGGCTACTGTACTAAAAACAAACAAACCACCTGCAAACTTGGTTATCCAGCTTTGGTAAACACTTACTTCCCAGCTACTGTAGGTAATGATGAAGATGCAACCAGATAAATAATTAAAAACAGCACTTCAGCACTTAGATACTGTCTTGGGTTAGAAGAATGGAAGACTGATAAATTTTAAAGCACTACTTACTATTTCACATTCCTTACAAGTGTGGCCAAGCAATTTTCTTCTTTCTTCCTTTTTTCGAATAACCTCAATATGAGGAAAATCTAACACAGTATTCTTTCTGAAAAATAAAAATGTTTTCACATAATAGTACTTTTATTTCTTCTACATGACTGGAAATTTCCATTTTTTTTTGGAACACGATAATAGACAAAAAACATAAGTTAATAAGTTAAAAAACAAGTTTTATTAAGTTAAAAATCTAATTCAGAAAATGTCTACAAAACCCAAATCATACTGCCTTTCATAGTTGAATAGGGCAATTTTTATAAATAAAACAGTTTTCAAACGTAATATGAACTTTTACATAACCAGAGATGTGTGTCTCATTATTATGGTTTTTCATAGTGTAGAAGTAATCACTACAGAGAAACTATTCAAATACAGATCTTCCATAGAATATTTGTTTTTGTGCAAGACAGAGTTGTGCTTGCAATGATTTCCATGAGAAGAACATATGTTGGGGTTCAAGATCAGTAGGTTCTTTTCAACTTAACTGCTCTCAAAACAGTAAACAAATCGTCCTATAGGAAAAAAAAACAAAAACAAACAAAACCCAAACATGCTCTGAGGTAAATATAATCTAACTGAAGGGCTTGGTATCGTTACAAAATGAAGATTCAGACTTCCAATCATGATTATACTGCAAAGCAAGAGAGGAGGCACTAAGAGGTGCAACTGTTGAACACTATTCATTTATTGCCTAGAGAGCAAGGGACAAAAATACCAGAGAAGGAAAGGTTTTCATTTGTACAAGCAGCCCACAGGTCCTTGGCTCATAAATTCAGGCATAACCACATGCCTGTAAGAAACCACATGGATTACAAAACACTGCATTCACTAAAATTGTAAAAAGCAGAAGAGGCAATCCTTTCTCTTCAGCAAATGCAATAGGCATCTCAACATTTTTTTCCCTTACCCCAGTTTTTATCTAAAGTCTTTTATCTAATGTAGTAGATCTTCTACCTCTGCATTTTCAACTGCTAGGCTGTTACACACAAACACATTTATTTTATAGAGGATCAAGTTTCCTATAGGGAAAATACAAAGAGCCTTAAAATGCCCATAGAGAACAAACCAAATTACCTCTCATCACTTTTGAAATAGGGCTCCACAAAAGCTTTCTGCTTGGCTTTATCTTGTTTATCCTCATGTTCTGTAAATACACATGAAAATAAAATAAAAGGTTAACAGACTGCCTGCAGAAACTTCTGTAAAATTATTAACCAACTGTTAAGAAATATAAAAATGCCATGTACATTTCAGCCTGAGACAACATATTCAAATAGATACAAAAAATAATACAGAACTGATAGAACCATCAATCAAAAAGCATTACTGAAGCAGAAGGAAAGCAGCAGTGAGACAAGCAAAAAAGACAAGAAGAACATCAAAGGAAAGGCTGCTAGGCTGCTTAAAATACAAAATACTGTAAAATCTTCAATAGAACAGTGAGAAGAAAGGAAGTAAATAACTGTAGCCAAAACCTGGTGTTTCTTTCAAGAGTCAATTTAGTGTTCTGCTGCTGCGCCAGCTTCCACTATGCATTCCACATTTGTGTGGTGATAAATTAACTACCAAAAAAAACTTCATATTGCTTTATGTTATGTCCTTACAAGTAATCAACTTTACCACAAATTTATGCAAAAAGAACTGGTGGTTCATTTGGCACATTTGTTCCTAAAGAAAAGTGTCTGATTTCAAATCAACTCTTGTAGTTTAAGTAAGCTCATAAAGACAAAACCAAATTATATCCCACTCTTCAGCTTCTTGCTTGCTGCTGTTATTCCCTTATCCTGCTCTTCATCATGAAGAGTTTCTTTTTCATCACATGCAGGAGGACTATCTTCTGGTAGGCAGGATTCATATTCTTCATGGGTCGTCCGATCAAACATATCTGTTATTTCTCCTCCTGTTATTAAAAGCACGAAGAACATCCAAATGAGTGTCCCAATGATTTTAGTGAAGAAATTGCATTTTGACTAAATACGTATCAAAAGAATTCATATTTACTTACTGCTCCAGTAACAATTTACTCAGATTAACCTTAATTCTTGCTGCAACTTCTCTATCAATCCTTCAAATGTAGCCAATGCTCATTTTTTTTTCAGATACCTTGGATCTCATTTCTAAAATTCGATTAACTGCTAAATCACCATGAGATACCTTTAACCTTAATACTGGATATGTGAAATTTTTGTTCTTGTAATTATGGACTTATCCAAGCAGAAGGAAATGCTTTTCGTGGGTAGGAAATAGTCACTGCCCTGCAGCCATGATTCACCACACACCATACGGTAAAAGTGATAAAAACACATATGGATTTATTTTCAACATACTAGCTCTATTTATGTGTCATTAAAAACACATTATTAGTCTTCTCATACAAAGTCTGATGTGATTACATAACAAACTTTCAAAGCTGTTCACTGCAGGTGAGATCAGAACTGTTATATGGTTAAGTATAGTGTAAGAACTTTAAGCACTGTAAAGGAGTAACTACTGGCTCTCTCAGCACAAATCCTGTCCTTTTTTTTATCCTATGTTAAAAACAAAACAAGCTCAAAACCCACCACCAACTCTCTAGGAAACAGACTGATCTGTGTAACCTATAAAAATTCATCACCACTTTTTTACTGCAAACCATTTTCTACTATCTAGCCATACAGGAAACAAAAAGTGGCCTTTTTTACTCTTTCCTCCTCCTCCTCAAAAAACCAACCAAACAAAAAAACTCCAAGAAAACCCCAAAACCCCCCCATACCACAAAAAAGCAAACCAAAGTGGAGAGAAAAAAAAATTCTTACGTGGACTGCTTTCTTGATTTTGCTGTTGACTTTTCATTTCTAATAGCACACTGTCACTAACATATGTATAATCCACATCAACAACTTCCCCTCCAACTCTGGTCTGAGAGCCACCCTAGGAAAAAAAAAAGCAAAATGACAATTGCACCCAGAAGCAACTGGTGTAGTCAGTGTCAGTGCTGTGTATCCAAAACACTTTCAAAGCAGTTACTGGCTTCTTCTTGGACATTGATTTACTTTTTTCCTGCAGGTTACAGCCTCGTTAGAATTCCTTCTCACAACCATTTATCCACTTTCATACTGAGAATATGCCTGCTGAGTTTATGAAGTACAACTAAATAGTGGACATGTTTTAGGGTAACTGTAGCATGAACAAACATCAAATGAGCCAAATTCTGAATTTCGTTACAAAGTGGGTTTGGTCTGCCCAGAACAATGCTCATGATACTACTTTGTAGGCTTTTCCAACATCATAGGACATGCAGACTTATTATAAAAGTTCACCTTTGTATCAATCACAGTAATGTCCATTTTGTACTGTGAAAGGTCAGCTCCTGGGTCTATGCTCCACTGGAAGTTTTCTAAAGAGGGTTTATCTTTCAAGTCTGTATGCACAGAATATGAGAAAAAAAGGACAAAAAATTAGAATCAAGCTCTGCCAGAAGCATCTGATCTGCTTGTTGTTCTTTATGTGGTTTATGATGGCACCCAAGGTGATCTGGGATCAGCCTGGGTCAGGCTGACAGGCTTGTAGTTCCCTGGATCCTCACTCCAGCCCTTCTTGTGGATGGGTGTCACATTTGCTCACCTTCAGTCAACTGGAACCTCCCTGGTTATCCAGGACTGCTGGTAAATTATGGAAAGTGGCTCACTGAGCACTTCTGCCAGATCCCTCAGTACGCTCATGTGGATCCCATCTGGCCCCATAGACTTCTGTGTGTTAAAGTGGTGCAGGAGGCCACTGAAAATTTCCCCTCAGACTATGGGGGCTTCAATTTGTTCCCTATTCTACTCTTCCAGCTCAGGGGCTGGGTACCCTGAGAATTACTATTAAAGATTTAGGCAAAAATGCACTAAGTACCTCAGCCTTTTCCTCATCCTTTGTCCCCATGTTTACCCCACATCCAATAAAGCAAGGATATTCTCCTTAGCCCTCCTTTTGATGCTGATGGATTTACAGAAACATTTTTATGGCAATAACCAGATTAAGCTCTAGTTGGACTTTGGCCATTCTTATTTTTATCCAGAGTAACCTCACAACATCCTTGTAGTTCTCCTGAAGCTGCCTGCCCCCTCTTCCTAAAGTCATAAACTTTCTTTATCTCTGAGTTCTAGCCAATGCTCTCTGTTCAGTCAGGCTGGCCTTCTTTCCCAATAGCTCATCTTGCAGCACATGGGGCAGCCTGCTCCTACACCTTTACGATTTCCTTCTTCAAGAATGTCCAGACTTCTTGGACTCTTCTGCCCTTCAGGACCACATCCCAAGGGACGACTGGCAAGTGATCTCCTAAACAGGCCAAAGTCTGCCCTCTGAAAGTTCAAGGCAGCAGTTCTGCTACCTCCCACCTCTTAATTCTCTGAGAATGGAAAACTATTGTTTTATGACTGCCATACTCTAGATGGCCCCCAAGCATCACTTTTCCAACCAGTCCTTCTCTGCTTACAAACAACAGGTCCAGGGGGTGCCTTCCCTAGTTAGCTCACTACTGAAATTAGATCAATGAAAATGCAAGTGTCAGGCCTAAGCAAAGAATACAAAAGTGTCTGGTCGTTGCTCCAAAGATGCCTCTTGATTTATCTCTGAGGGGAATATTTAGATTCCAATACATGGCCACACCAACTATTGGCAAGTATCTTTTAAATTCATAATGCAAGTATTTCAAAATAAAGTATGCAGTGTAACAGCTTGGCTGAGGAGTACAGAAGCTTTGATTCTACAAAACTAGTTCAAAAAAGTTAGTTTTCCAGCTGGGAGCACTTTAGAGGAAAGAAGATACATGCTCTAGAAAAAATATATGACAGCTGTGTTCATTATCAATAAAGGCACAAATTTCCTTACCAGACCATTCGGAATAATGAAAAATATTAACAAAATGACTTATGCTTACACTTGAATAGTTTTCAAGTATTTGATATAGATAGTTTAAACTCAAGCTTCATAAGATTTTATTATTACAGTGCAACAAACAACAACGCTAAACAAACAAGAAAGCCTGTTGAATGTACACCTGAACACCAATGATTTATTTATTATACAGTGGCAAAAGTATGCCAGGAAGACACAGACTTGTAAATGTTGGGGGTGATCTTGAGAAATCCCAAATAGAATGTGACTGAGTTAGAAGCAGAACAAAGGGATTAAAGGAAGATAGGAAAATTCTATTCAATCAGAGCACAGGCGAAGGGGGTAGGGAGGCAGTTAAAGGAACATTTTCATGAAGTTACCTTGCTCATTTTGCTGTGCTTTACTTTTTGATAGTCTACAAGGGTTTGGCTGAAGTACAGATGCTGGTTCAGACTCTTCATGTCCTGTCCTTGTTTTCTTTCTATTTGGTACATGGCCACTGGCAACCTAACAACATATTGCATTTTTACTATTTCCCAAAACTTAGATAAAATACTTCAAAGGAGAAGAAAAAGAGTCAGAAAAGCATACCTTTACATGTTCAAAAAGCTCCTCTGTCTCTGCAGAATTCGGCAGGGGTGCAAATTTGAAGGGAGGAACTTCTTCTTTCGTTGGGATCTGGTTTTTCCTGTCAGGGAATGTTTTTCCCAGCACTGCCTCTTGTACACAGGATTCCTCTTGTAAATCTCTGCCAAACAAACAGTTCTCGTTGGCATTTTGAATGGATGATGAGCCTGCAGGAATGGTCTTCCCTATGTGTGAAAAAATGTCATGCAGAGTCACTTGCTTCAGTCTGATTTTATATGTCTCCTCACTTCCTTGTTTTTTCTCTTGACCACGAACCCCAGAGAAGCGATCTGACAGATCCAAGGGCTTATCCCCTGTATGTTCCCCATTAACCTGCTGAACATCGGATCGAAAGGGCACAGAGTTCTCTTTGCTGAATGATGTTTTCTCACAGCTAACTGCATTATCATTTTCAGCCTTCTTTCTCTTAGCACACCTGCCTTCTAGCTGCTTCTGGTATACAAGAAGGACATCGCTCTTGATCACCTCATTTTTAGATGTGCAAGTGTTTCCAACACAGGTTACAGCCTCATTAGAATTCTTTTTCACAACCATTTGCCTATGGACAGAGGCCTGGCTGATAACTGAGTTGATTTCCGTCCCAAGATTCAGCGGTGCAACAAAAGCAACATCTTCAGATTTTGATCTACTTTTATGAGATCTGGAACTGGATGGATTGTTGAAGAGGTTGGTTTTGAGATGAGGCTTCAATCCTGCATCTAAAATACAAGGAGCATGAACTGTACTTGAGTTGTTCTTCATGCTGCTAGAAGCTCCAAAAACAGGAGAAGCTACCCGAGAATCCCAGTCATCATGTGGTGGAGTGTTATGAGATGGATCTGAAATACTGAATACAATGAGACATGAGAGATTTTTCTGGTGTACAGATGGAAGGAGAGAAAGTGATTTAAAAAAATATCATGTTTCCTATTGCTGATCTGCTTTAAAGCAGTGTGAGCTGCTAGTATTAACTGAAAACAGAAGGAAAAACAAAAATTAACCTATTCTAGGGATAGGCACTGTTGCACTTAGAGCTGTAGAAGGCAAACAAAATACAGATCATCCCTCATTTTAGTGTATGGTGTGAAATTCTGCTCCACATTCAACTGAGAACCAAGGACAGAGTTAAGCCTGCCTAAGCATATCTTCTATCCAAGGACTCCCTACCTTTCAGTGCAATAAAAAGGAAGAAAGTGAGAATGGTTGCAATAGGAGTCTATTGAGGTTCTTGTATAGATCTTAAAACGACAACAGATTCTCAAAGCTTCTGCAAGTGAAAGAAAAAAGTGCAAGCTCCTTTCAAGTACTGCTTTTTACTGGTCATCAACGAAGCATACATTCAAGATGACAAACAGCCAAAAAAAAATCCAATTTAGAACACAATATCCTGAGGACACTGGGAAGGGCAACAGTCAATTGGTTTGACACTTAATCAGAGCAATAGGATCCTTCCTGCATTCCAGCTCCAGGCCCTTTATCCACAGGGTTATGGGCCTCAGAAGACACCTTGCAATAATGAGAAGTTAGAAAATAAGGGACTGTGTACACAAGAAGCCCAAACGAGAAGTATGTGAATTAAATAAAAGCCTACAGTTTTACGTTCTATAAGTTTCTTTGCTTCTCATGTTATTTACTTGAAAGAAACCCCTCTCATATGAAAATACTTATTTGCATTTCTATACCTTTAAAGCAAAATGACACAAGGTTTTAAATTCTACTAAGACCCAAACTTCTATAAGCCTGCTTAAAACAATTATAACTATTACAACTGAGTGGAAACACACCCTAAATTGTTGTCATCATTTCTTGATTCAGGAGGTGGATGTTTTCTTGAGTCTTCAGACTGCATGCTCTCTGAGGCCTGGCCCATAACTGTATTAGTGAGGGGAAGATTCAGTATACTCTGGGACTCCTTGCAAGTGGTGAAGGAAACAAAGAAAAGAAATGTAAGAAGATATTGGATTTAAAATTAGAAATATGCTCAGTTGGCACATAAATACTCTGAAGATCCATTCAAATCAAAACATTCAAAACTCTGAAAAATAATAAAAACTAAGAGATGAAATTTGGACCAGAAGCTTTAAAGAAATCTCATGGAAACTGAGAAAATTCATTTGCATGCATGGATGCAAAAATATTCTTCATACTGTAATTTTCATGGTAGTTACCAACCAAAACCATCAAATAATCTCACCTGAGTCACCAACCAGTTTCATTGCCAAGAAACATTTTTCAATGTCTTAGATTTGATTAGTGCACCAAGGGAATTTATCAGACCTAAGGATTTAGATCACTGTACTAACAAAACTTAAAAAGAGAAACCATGTCTCTACCCTCCTCCTCAACCCCCCCAGACAGGTCAGCACAGTTATATCTCTTCTTGCTAAAGAAAGTCAATAAAGACTAAGCAAAAGCAAATCAAAGTGAGCTTACTGGAACTCAGAATGCTTTTGCAGAATTTTAATGAAAAAGAGAAAAATACTGTTTTTGTAAACAACTAGCCCAAAAAGTTGGTTATGTAAGAAATTTGGGAATACTTACAGATTCCTCTTCAACACTAAGTCCAATTGTTTCTGCGACGACTGCAGCCAAGTTAAAAGATGGCTTTGGAACAGGGTATCCTCCCACCCTTGGATTATCTTTGTGAGTAGAAAGAAGA
Source organism: Peucedramus taeniatus (assembly GCA_013400575.1). NCBI lineage: Eukaryota > Metazoa > Chordata > Aves > Passeriformes > Fringillidae > Peucedramus > Peucedramus taeniatus. Next base: position 14,995 of record WBNO01020117.1, read on the forward strand.
TCACAGTAAGTTACATATGCATTAGAGTATCTTGCTCGACTCACAGAGATGTTACAAACACAGACTGAAAAAGATCACAAATTAAAACTGGCATTTATGGAAATAGTTTGACCTCTGTCAGATAAAAATCACATCTGGAAGTAGTAAGTGGCAAAAGAATTTCTGATGAGAGCAAACTGCTGCGTCAGCACAGAGAAATATGTATCCAATTTGAATACAGCTCCCCAAAATTAAAAATCAGTGTATAAGTTGCTTTTCAGGGCACAAACCGTCCAGGGCACAAATTGTCTGATAAAAGCAGAACAGAGATAATGTGTATTTATAATACAATACTAGTCTTGCATATCTCCTAACTGACAGTCACTATTATTTTTCATGTGTTTTTATTAGGAAAACAAACAGACGTGTTTCCCTTCTTTGAGGGGTTTAATACTACTCAGTTCATTAAACTGGGGCAAGATAAGATTGGAAAGCACAAGAACAGCAACCACCACAACCCTGACTTGCATGAACAATTCCATGCTGATTCTCACAGTCATTAGACTATTTGAAAAGGTTTGTGCTTTATTAGGTTTCTGTGTTAAAAAGGGTTAAAGAGATGAAACCTCAGTTTTACAATATTTTTGCCTTATTTTGAATGGAATTAGAACTAAATCTATTAATACACTTACTTGGCACAGGGGACAGTTGTGGATCACAGGTGTCTGTCACTAGTATCTCTCCTCCATGGTGAGTGCTCATTTGTGCGGAAAAGAGTGGAATTTTTCCAAACTCTAGGAGATGTGGAAACATTTTCACATGGTGAAATTAGGTATCCTGTTGTGATAATTTTGCATAGATACAGACAATGACCCAGATCTTAAAAGCACTTAAATGTGAGATTTAATGTTTCACTAGATCCAGCAATGTAAGCTCATCCGATAATTTGTGACAGTGATATGTCAGAATAAAAATTATAAATATTTTATATTAAATCTTTTTCTCACAAATATGATCTCAGCCAGTCAGCCCTAAAACAATACTAACACAAAATGACACCACCATCTAGAATGACCACATAAAAATAGTTATTCAAGCTGTATTTGACCTGGTAATAAGGCAATGAAATCATTGAAGAGTGAACCATCCAAGGCAACAATGTTCTGCATCAGCTAAGGTAATAAAAAGGTGAAAAACTCGAGATCTGAATTACGACAAACATATGCCATGCAGTCCTTTCTGCCTTGGTGACCAATAGCTTTTCAAAGCCATTAACTGTGATAGGTATGCACACCATTTCTTATATATTAAACTTTGGATTCATTTAGTAAGTCAATTTTTTAATACAGAATATATAGAGAGATAGGTATGCTTAGAAAGGAGAAACTACTCACAGCACTAAAAATTTCAAATGCAAAATAAAGGACATGAATAACCAGCCCACCCTTTTCATCCCACAGTTATCCTATTTTTATTCTTGGTAAGAGGCTTTTAGTCAAGACTAATATTTAGATGTATTCATACTTAAAATACCTTTTTTTAATGCCACAAGATAAACTGACCTGGATTATGATATTTCCTGTGTATCAATAAAATACAAGCACAAAGTGCCTTATTTCACAAAAATACTTTTTGTAGACAAAAAATATTAGTTATTTCTATGACACTACAGAAAAAGGCTGGAAATTAAATGCACACAATACTTCTGAACTTAAGACACAAGACAAATGCAAACAGTGTAGAATACAGACAAAGAGAAATCATGTAGATATCTACCAGTAACAGTAACATTACTTCAGTTGCAGAATAATTTCAGAATGTGGCAAAACATCTGTTTCACACTCCACTAGGTGGTGACATTGCTGCGTGCACAAGTCAAACCTGAACAGATGCTTTTTCAGCAAATTTTCATGTAGAGAAGAAATACAGGTTGGAAAACTGCTACATTTGCATGTGCACATGGATGAATAAAAGTAGAAGGCTGAGATAAGTTCTGAGCATATCACTGATGTAACAGTTACTGCTATAGACTTTTTTCCCCTAGACTCATGCCTTATTACACAAAAAGAAAAAAGGCAGAGCAAAAAAGAGCACAAGGTTTGGATTTTTTTCAGATTTTGCGTTTTGCAATCAAGTTTATACATAATTTTTCTCTTTATCCCTTAATTAATTAAAAAAAAAAAAAAAAAAGAAAATACTCTTACCACTGTTGCTTTCCCTAAGTTCCAAATCTGGGGGGGTATGTTCTGTATATCGGACCTGCCTGTTCTCTTTTTTTCTTCTCATACGATTAACCACAGAAGATGAAGATGTTAGAACTGGAGAATCTGGAATAACTTCTTCTGCCTCCACTGCTTGCTGCTTTTGCACCCTAGAGACCAAATCAAGTGGTCAAATAAAACCCCTAGTCAGTAAGATGAAGAGTTTTCACTTCAGCAAACAGGACAATCACACAGTCTAAGAACACAAAAATTCTGGAAATACAACCACCTCAGTAACCCTACACTGTAAAAAAGTAATACTCAACCCAGTTTTTAGATACATCTAACAAAAGATTGACCATTGCTCCATCAAACCCAAGAAAAGAATATAACCCTAGCTCTTCACATCTGAAATCAATATAGAACAGCACTATGGAAGCCCTTTTTCCCAGAAGAAGCTAGGTAGAGGTTATAGCTTGTCCTCTGAAGCAGGGACTTCTTTAACAAAAGAATGCTGAAATGGATGGGTCAGCGTCTCTCCCCCTCTCTGGAAATCCCTGTATATCTTCACAGTTTAAGACCCTGAGATTGGCTGAATTGGTTAGAATGGTACTGGATAACAGCAAGGTTCTGGGTTGAACCCCTGGGTGGGCTATTCCCTTAAGAGTTGGGCTTGATGATCCTTATTGGGTCCTTTCCAATTCAGAATATATTCAGTGATCAGAAATACTGCCTTAAATACAAAATAAAAGCCTTTGGACAATTTTAAATAGTAATGAACAGCACTGTACTCAAAGCAATCCCTCTCCAAAGCATTGATGCTACCTCTAACACAACTCAAAAAGGTCTTCGGGGAATAATGTAAAAAAGCATGTAAAACAAGTAATGTAAAATACAAGATGAGTTATGAAGTTTACCTTCTCTCACACTGTCAGCTCTAGCAGCCTGCTGGAGAGCTTCAGTATATAAAAATTGCTGTAACAAACAACAATGTCCTTTCTTTCCAAAAATTCTATCTAGACATAGCAAGGAAATAACAACAAAAAAGGGCTAATTTTGGATCTTTGTATTTAAATAGTTTGTTTAGTACTTCATAAGGGGCTATCTGCCCTATGGTGGTGGCAGTGAGATGTGGAAGAGGCAGTAAAAGAAAAGCACATAGAAATCTAACTCAGCCTACTTGGTCATCTTCTTGCAGTTGTACTTTCCCTTACAATTCTCAAGAGAAAATATGGGCCAAAAGATAATTTCCTAACTATAAAGAGAAGGATATAAGGTTTTGATCTAAGAGAAGAAGAGGAAATACAGATAAATTTTTGCTTGCATTGAAGCTGAACCACAACATCTTATATAAAATAAGGTAATGGAAAACTTTAAAAAGCTGTCTGGCTTGAGACAAAAAGCATTTTTGCAGTTAGGCTTTTTACCGCTACTAACTTTGAACATTTAATGACAAATATGATGCACTGATGTTCTCAAGTCTTGACAAATCCCTTGTGTGATTTTGTAATTCCTCTTTTCCAGCATATTTACAAAGAAAGCACTGGAAAACTGTATTATTTACTAGCAATATCTTAAGAGACAAATCAAAACAAATAACAGAGCAATATATTAATCAATTTGCTTTGCAAATTTAAGTTAGCTGTTGGAGTTCTCTTTATATTTACTGGCACATGTGGCCTTGCTTCACAAATGAGCCTACTAAAAGTATATTTTTCTGCACCTTACTTCTATATAAACCAAGAGGTAGTTTCTACATACCATCACAGAAAAAAACCATCAAATGAAGCAGCTGCCATACATACTGTACATAATAATTATGTAATAAATAATTTCTGAATCATGGATTTATCTGAGACCCCAGAAGAAGTTTTTGGCACAAATTTCCTTGCTGTTTCCATCCATGCATAATGAAATCTCAATGTCATAAAGGATCATATAATAAAATTCTTCTATACTTTCACTGATTTCACTTAAATGGAGAATTCTCATATTTTTATTCCTAATATTATAACTTGGTTACAAAATACTGCAAAAATCTGATTTCATATCATGCAGTAGAAACAATCTGCTACTTTGCAATTACAATGTGATGATATTGTATCAACCTATGTTGCTAATTCTAAATAAAGTACCATGACTATAGCTCAACCAAAAGAACCAAATGCAGTGACTGTATAAAAACAGCAATACCATCCTTGTAAATGACTGTTTATCCACTCAACTCTGTACGTATTTGAATGATCACCTAACATGCAGAGCAAATCATGTACTGCTACATTGGTCAATGTCAGCTTTCCTGCAATGGCCAGAGATTTTTAGTGGAAGCCGGGGTCATGAAGTATGTTACCCTGAGAAGATTAAATGCATACAGAAAAAAAGAAAGGACAATGAAGGTGCAAAGATGGGAGACAAACCAAGAAATACAAAGGAATAGGACTGCAGTCATTCTGAACTGAACTAAAGTTGTTGTACTCCCTACTGAAGTTGAATTCTGACAGAGAGAAGAAATAAATCACATGCATAAAAAACCCTCCATATCAAGTCCACACATCCTGTCCCATTTCTCCCAGGCATGTACACAACTTAGTCGCAGATAGGCAAAAGTGAGATAAGTTTCAGATGATGTCAGACCACAAGAAAGGAACACTACCTCTGCCTTGCACAGTACACCACATTCACATATTAACCACAACATTAGATGGCACGTTCTTACTATATCTGATTAAAATTTCACAATCAATTTGTAGCTCATTATTTTTATGTCTCGTTTTCAAAATTTACTATAGTATTTTTCTTTTAAAATTGCAAAATTATAGTAAGTTTATTTTAAAAATGTATTGCAAGATCCTGGGACTTTTTGACTACCTAAATAACTACTTTTCTGAAGTCTTAGCCTATGAGGAAACAAAAGGTAAAGAGGCAAGCAAGGAATAAAAGCATAAGGCTTTGCTATACACTGTGATCAGAAGTCAAGAAAAACTTCTATGATAAATTTACTTCTCCCAATTTTACTCCCAGTTTAAAACAAGATACACACAGTTAAAAGAAAATGAAAATCTGAACAATAGAAGGCAACTGGGCTCATGTTGTTATACTGGCAGTAGGCTATCTTTTCACTGTCTGTCAGAAAGAGGAAACAAGATTTAAAGACTGAAAAGCTAATATTTATATTCCCAGACATTTCTATGGAGGAATGGGGGAGTATCCAAAACAACCCAAAACTTACTCTAGCTCCTTCTGTAATTGCTGGAACTGTTCAGTTAACTTTTTATTCTCATCCTGTAAGTTGTTTTTTTCATTCACTGTAATTTATAGAAAAAATATTAAAAAAACCAATGCACACATGTTAACATCATAATCTTGTCAGGTTCTTGAAGGAAACAGAACCAATTGTAAAATGTAATACCATACACCTCTACGGTTTACAAAAATGAAGTTTCAAGGTAGTCATTAAAAAAGTAGTAAAATGACATGTTAGAAAAGGCAGAGGTGGCAAAGTTGCTGTATCACAACATTAGTTCTACACAATCATTAATTACTTTTGCCCATGTACACACAAGTGAGACTGTGTTGTAAAGATGAGTGAATTGCTCACTTGTCTCCATAGACAAAATTGCTTCCTTAGGCTAAAGATAACCTATTAAATACAAAGCAATTTGAACTTGGTTTTAGCCACTAAAGCAACCATTAAGCCTTTCCCCCATGCTGTCTCAAACTAATGCAGTGATAGCTCCCAACTCTTCTGCTCACTTTAATTTTTATGTTGTTTTCATTTTGTTGTTGTCTTTTTTGCCTCTAGATTCCTCAAATTATCTTTTTCATTATTATACAGATCTCAACCCAAACACATGGGAGGCTATTGTTGTGTCACAGTTCAAGATTTGTACCTCATAGGCGTCACCTTGATTTTTAAAGTTCAGAGATAGATTTAGAGATTGGCTGTACCCTGTTTGCTGTTCATCATTAAACTCACAACTCAGAATAATTTTGTGTAAGTGCCCAATGTTAGAAGTTCTTGAAACATTGATGTGTTTCGTATTAGCAAAGAACCTATTATTTCCATAATTTAGTTAAGCACCAAAAAGCCATTATTTGTCTGGCATTTCCCATATTTTAAATCTGAATATCTGCT
>WBNO01020121.1:0-35053 GCA_013400575.1 Peucedramus taeniatus
GCCACAAAAATCCAGCCCAGGAAATCCATCTCAAAGGGGCTCACATAAGAATCTATCCCAAAGTTCCTGGTCAAGTCAAACTTGATCTGATTGTATGAAAGCTCTATCAAGCCCTGGCCTAGGCAGAATTGTGGGAATATGATGAATGCCCATTTGAGGATATTGTAGATGTTCTGAAAACTCTGTATTAAGACACGTCAAGGATGGAGGAGAATAAAGATGAAAGGGAAAAAAAATTAGTTTTCTCCAACAGCCTAATGAGCAGACTTGCAAAACTGGACACTGTATTCAAATCTCATTCATGGTAAACTGATTTCTAAAGTGCATATTGTGTACTATTTTGGGGAGAGGGTTCATAACATATTGCATTTTAGACTTTCTACAGACGTAGCATTCTAATCTTAGTTGAAGTTCATAGATAGTATCAAAACACATGTAGCCAAGATTCTTCTAATTCCTTAACATTTTAATATTTGAATAATATAAAATTTAAATCACCAACTTAAACCCAATTGAATACCAAATTTTCTTACACACTTGCATGACAGATAATCCAGATTTGACTTTAAACATCAAGTTTTTGACCTGTACATGAGTCATACTCATTCTGGAACTCCTTTCCATCAAGTTGTTTAAATACTGTTAGGACTAATTAAAAATACATACATGGAGTGAGGATGTACTGCAAAAATTACCATTCATACAGTGCATTAGTGATCCTAGGAATATGCAGCTTATCTCTTATGTCACTATTATTCAAACACATTTTACAATGCATATAATCTATTTAATGGACCAGAACAGCTCCTATTATATGCCAATTACAACTTAATGGTCTAGAAAATGTCAAAGTTTCAATTAACACTGTTTTTCCATTATTACAGCATGCTTTTTTGGGTTATAGACAAGTAAAAATTCAAGATGGCAACAGTCAATATAGAAAAATCATGACTATTTAAAAACCATATATTTTTCTTGTGGAAAAATCTTATCTGCATAAATATATAAACATACATATGAACATTCTCAAATATAAATATGCACCTACGTGTGTGTATGCATCTCAGTTATGAAAAAGGTAAACCAAAGATTTCATACTGACCTGCACTTTGGAAATTATAGCTAACAAGCGAGGTAAGAGAGTCACCAGCATGGTACACAGGCCAAAAACAAAATTTAAGGAGATGTAGGAAATAAAAGCTACATCTGAACTTGAGAAGAATCTGGATGCAAGATACATCCAAGGTAAAGTTGCATATCTGAAAGTTTAAAGAAACAAAACAGTTAACCAATAATAACCACAGTATAATAATAATAACAAAAACCCAAACTAATAAGTCATGTTTTTGTCCCCAAAAAAGTCAGTTATCACACTAGAAAAAAAAACCCACAATTATTGTTCCTTATTTTCAAGACAGGCAAACAACTTCAGAACAAGTGATTAAAAAAGGGACAAATTTGGGATACATATTCTTTAAAAAATTGGCTTGTACTTCCATAGATGTACACATATTTACTGCCATGTTATGTGCAGATAGGATACATTTTTACATATATCAGCTGCAGATATTTACTTTGACTGTTCCAGACAGCTCTCAGTCCTGATTTCTGAATGACTGCAAACCCATGCATCTTAGCAAGCCTCTTACAGAGAGATACAGAATTAAAACCAAATATTTAAAGCTTCAGTCATGGATGCTGGACAACTATCTTTTCTGAGAGGCTTCCATAGAAAGAAAAAAAATAAAAAAAGAAGAAGGAGGTAGTGAGCAAAAAAAGAGAAGAAAAAGAAGTAAAAAAAACCCAATAATTTTTGAACTGGAACTAGTTTTTGTGGCAGTGATATGTGAGAATTGAAAAATCTTACAGACCATGTTATTACCTTAACCAGGTTGTCAGGGGAGTAATAGCTGTCAAAAATGAGTGCATAACACTATGAGGATAAGACAGCATGTCCATGGCTACATCATCTTCAATGAGAATCTTTAAAGGAAGGAGGAAGGCACCTCCATTATGACAAATCAAATTATGCCTATCAAGAATGGAGCACACACATGTTTTTTATTTAAAAAGAGATGTTTACAAAGATTAAAACAAGGCCCAGGCAATCAGAGTATGCATGCCATGTAAAGAAAATTTATTTTCCATTCAACATATTGCAAGACATCTAACAAACAAGCAGTATATAGACTGCAGGAGCATAGGTATCAGTATACACTATTGCACAATGATAAGTATATATGCAGTGTATATATAAACACTTCCTATATAATATTAATATGTATAACTGGCTTAATAGTGAGCACAATGCAAGAACAACTAGTCAAAAATCTGTGAATTCACTTCTTCGTTGTCTTAAAGCATAGTTTAGATTACTAAACTAAGTCATAAAAGTCATTTTACTAAATGATTTTAGAATACTAAACTAAGTCATTCCCTTTTGAATTCAGTATCCTGTACTTTACAGATGAATCTTTTGCCTCGGAGAATGACAAAATCCTTTACCTTAAAAAAAAAAAAAAACCAAACTTGCAAACCCTGCTGGGAAGTAATAATAATGTTATCTTCAGTTTACAGGAAGATAAAGGTTAAATGACTCAATGTTTGGGTCTCAAATGAAATTGCAAGTATTCAAGATCCCACTATACTTTTCAGCATACTTTTGCCAGTCTTAATCACACAATCTTTTCTTCCCTTGATGCACATACCAAAATCACTGTTTTCAGAATAACTATATCATAAATACAAGTCCATCCTTGGAAACAGCTCAGGAAAGAGACATGATTTACAGTGCTGTTGCCCTGCTGTAAATGAAAGCAGAATTTTATTTTTTTGCTTATAGCTGCTAAGAAATGAGTAAGACTTTCAGACTCCTAAAATTATATGATGTTCAAATGCAGCCTTTAAAGTTGCAGCTGGTCACACCTACATTTCTATCCTTTTTCTCTTCCTTCAGCTGCAGTTGCAATTTAGTATTTTCTAAGTATAAAAGACAACATTTTGGACAAAACTGTTTAAGCATTGGGACTAGAAAACACTTCTGCAATCATCTAAAAGAGAAAAAGGTGTAGTTTAGTTATATTTTTAAAGGAAATCACTTTTAAAGTAGCACACTAAGAAACTTGATTATTCTTTCAAACACACCCTCTTCTCTTTAACTTTTTTGTATAACTGGGCTATTTTTGTCTTTGTTCTAGATCAGAAAATCTGCACAAGTGTACCCTGAAGAGAAAAAATACTTGTAAAGGAAAAAAATGCAGATGATGAAGGCATGCAGATGAATGAGGATTATATGCACAGTACTGGGGAAGAAAAAAATGGCCACAATTAGCTTCATCACATTTACAGTGTAGTTAGGCTGAATAAAAGGGTAGATTAGGAAGAGTGGAAACTCTGAAGTTTTTCAATATCCTTGAGACATGTTAAACTTACAGACAGCTATTGGATCTTTAATATATGTTAATACACATTGAATACACAGATTTTCTCTTTAAAAATCACTGCAACATCTGATATGTCAGCCAAAGCTGAACAGTACAGGAGGGATTATATTGAGCTGATTTAGCTGCATCTGCAGTCAACAAAAAAAAACAAAAGACCCATTTTCATTCAATGACTTTTTTTCTGAAATACTCCAAGTTTATCTCAACATTTTGGTTAAAACAATGCCAGCATAACTGGCACTTGATAGTACACTGTGGGCAGGGCCAAAGCCCAGAGAACACCAGAAAAACCCTGTCATGACTTCAATAGACATACAGGTCTGTACTGTGTGCTTCAATTGCTGCTTGGCCAAGGTTTCTATAGAAGCCTATGAGTCGATAATATGACAGCGACTGGATCACAAGAAGGATTCAGTGGTTGTAAAGCTAATTAAAAAAGGCATGAGATTTCATAGTGTGAAATCTTTGCACTAAGACTGGTTAGAATTTGTGCCTTTAACTTGAAGGAATCACTTGATGGAAGTGCAGAAGAAAGGAAGTGAGGGGGGTACACAAGAAAGATACAGAGAGGAGGAAATTATGAAATTTGGGTGTTTCATACAACTTATTTACAAAATCCCAGCATCATGACCTCTAGAATATTTCATACTAGTTTGGCTATTCACATCCAGGAAAGAGGAGCTCAAACTGGAATTATAAGGAAAAATGATAAATAGAATTATGCAAGGAATTTGGAAGGTTTTACAAGAGAGGACTTGGCTTGTTTTGGCAAAAGGCATTAGATGAAGGACAATTATGAAGCATGGTTCCAAATAAACTTAGGCTAGAATTTCCAAGAAGAGATCCAGCTTTGAGGGTACCTAAACAGTTTCCAAAATATGAGTTGCTGGAGGCACAAAACCTTGAAAACAGTTTTCAAGGTATAATAGAGTTAGTTGGGGGGTTTTTTGAAGGGTTCATCTGAGACTCTTCTTGGAATAGAACATGTCCTGATCCTGAAGAAGGTCCTTTCTTCTTTCCTTCCTCACCATTCTCTCATGAAGCAGCTATATTTCATTATCTAAACATCTATCCTGTAAGATATGCACTCTCCCCTACAAGGATAGCAACAATTAGTTGCTTGAAATAAGTAATAAACTTCTCAGAAGCCTTTTCCTTTAACAATTCATCTTCATCATTTCTAACATTACCTTAGCACATGGGAAGAGTTGTGAGTCCCAGTATCTTTCAATAGAACTGGGGCTTCTGTCTTTATATAAATAAATAACTTTAAAATCAAGCTCTATCAGAAATCTTACCCTGAAATCATGGTGTATTACAGAAGTTGTGCATGTACAGCAAAACAACTTTAATTTTGCCCCTCAAGTGACACAACAGAATACAATATTAATTTGGTTGATCCCAGGGCTGAACAGACTTACTTTTATAGAGATATCAATTCTTTGTTGAACCTGTTATTTTAAACTTCTATTACAGGATTGCTTTTTGGTTGTTTTGGGGTTTTTTTTTGTTGGTTGCTTGGGTTTTTTGGGTTTGTTTTGGTGGTTTTTTGGTTTTTGTTTTTGTTTTTGTTTTTGTTTGGTTTTGGTTTTTGTGGTTTTGGTGGGCTGTTTTTTGTTTGGTTGTTGCTTTTGTTGTTGTTTTTCATGTGAAACTAAGCAAGAGAGCAGCATGGTAGAATTTTCCTCTCTCACAGTACTATTGGGAGACAAATCTCCAACCAGCTCAGTACTTCACATTGGACAGACTTCTCATTGGAAATATAAACTCCTGGAGCTAGGTTAGAGCTGTAATAAAAGCTGTTTCTTACCTACTTGGTGATATTCTGTACAGTTAAGCACTGAAATTCTGACCTATGTTAATATTCCCTCATTTTCTGGAAGATAACATACAATTAATTTCTAACAGTAAACTACTGTTATACAGGCTGAGTATCTTCTGAGATGTTTGCACTCCTTTCAAAAAAAAAGGTGTGAGCAAATCTCCCTCCACTTTATGTGTTTAATTTTCGAACTCACATTTCAGTCTGCTTTCTCACTATGCTTTGCTGAATCATAATTGCTTACAAAGACAGAAAACCATGCATCCAGCAGGAGGTGCAAACTACATCTAAAGATTTATGTTTGTTTCTTGGAAGCTGTAATTCCATAGTAGCATTTCCAATCACATACCCAAAGAGTATCAGCAGGAGAACAGTGGCTGCCAAGTTCTTTCGGAAAGTGAAGGCTGATAACTGAAAGGCACTAATAACACCAACACACAGGGTGACTGGAACCATGTAAAATAGCTAGAAACAGAAGGAAAAAAAAATTTGAGCAGGTGAGCATCTCTTACTGGTCTTACCTAAATTGCCTAGAAGGGTTTTACAAATTAACTTCTCCATATTTTCAATACAATTATACTATAAGTTAGGAGGAAATTGGCAGAAGAGCTTGGAGATTTGATAGTCTGCACTTGCTGTGAAACTGCCCCCTACACATGAAACAACCTAACAAGATAAAATCTGACTACAGAATATCCTCCTTAATCCTATTTTTATTGACCTTTCCAATACATCCATTTAACAAGCTAACTCTTCCAGATAATGAGTCCATGTGGGGCTATTGCTCCAAAACATCAAATTACACTGTGAATACAGAGGCTTGGTTTCAGAAACAGCAGATTCACTGATTGGTGCTGCTTTCATGTGGGAGAATAATAATGATGCAATTTTAAAAGAGATTTTAATTAAGGACCATGTGTGCTGATGAAGCAAATTACATCTTTTATTGGGAATGGTAAAAATATGTAAAAGCATTGCAGCCATTAGGCAACAGGGAAAGCAGTTTCTCTCTTTAGTCTCTTGGCATAATGGCAACCAATACTTAGGGGTGGTAAGGTGGGATTGGTACAGGANGAAACCCTTGATTCATATCAATTCATTGATATGAATTGATTCATCAATTCTCTTGATTCATATCAAGAGAGAGGGTTTCTGCTTGCAAATAGCAAGGTCAGGATGTGAAAAGCTGTGCTCAGCTCCATTTTCAGTGTCTGTCTGCTCTTTGCACTGAACCTGAGCTCACTAGGGCACTGACTGCCTTCATTTCTGCTTATGTAATATTGACCTTAATAGCTTTAACCTAATAGAGCTGAGATTCTGAGATACAACTGCAATAGAGGAAACAAATCAAGGTCTAGCTAAATATTCAGTGTAGAAGAACAACATACTGTTAGACTTTCATACTGAAGTACAGTGAAAACCTGTTGCAATTAAAACAGAGGCCGTCATCTTTGCTAAACCACATCTTTTCTACTGGGAAAATACACTTTTTTTTTTTAAGAAAAGGGCAATGGAGTAAAATGTAGATGGATGGAATGTTCTCATTCACAGTGTACCTTTTCTTTACCATATACAAGTATCATAACATACCACCCGCAGATATATGTTTCAGTTATCCTGAAGCTGCTTAAAAGTATTGTAGAGAAGTCACAAAGCATTTGAGTCCCAGTATTTTTAATAGACCTGGAGCTCCTGTCTAGAAATAAATCAATAACTTTAAAATTAAATTATATTGGAAATCTTACCCTGAAATCATGGTATATTACAGAAGGTGTGCATGTACAACAAAACAACTTTAATTTTGCCCCCCTAGTGACATAAGCTTAATCTGAACAAAATGCCTCTATTTCTCTTCAAATTTTGTTAGCATTTACACTTTTTCCATTTGTTGAACATAGTAATGAATATCATTAATGCCTATAAATACAGTAAGAACAGTCTGATTCTCATGAGAGCAATTTCATAAATCAAATACTTCTGCAGGCCTAGTAAAGATTCTGCTACCAGTAATACAGGACACAGGCTGTAATATTTAAAATACATAGAGGGATTTAAAATTTGACAGTTCATATATTCATGTGTTCAGTGTCCCTAAATGATCTGTAGCACAATTAGCATTTAAAGCAGAATCTATTCTTTCCCACATCATGATTGATCATGCAGTACTGTGTTGAATTTGTGAGAACATTTTGAGAGATTGGCAGAAAATAATGAGGAGTTGACTTTGCTCACAAGGAGAACTGAATGATGAAGGACTGTTTTTAACCAAGCCTTCTTATCTGAAGCAGCAGCAAAAAGAAATACCAAGATTGACTGGCCAAGTAAATAACATTTGGAAAAATGTGCTCTTACCTCAAGATTGCTCAAGTGTAAAAATTCTGATTTCAAGCATGGATGGGTGAAGATCTAATGTTTCAGAACTAGAACAGTCTAAATGAAAGCAGAGTGTTCCAAAAATTTCTGTTGCTAACCAGGGTGTCACATAATCCAGCCTAAATTTTGGAAAGGACCTTAAGAACATCATGTCCAACCATTAATCTACCACTAAACCATGTCAGTGCCATATCTATATGGCTTTTAAATACCTCCAGGGATGGTGACTCCCCCACTTCCTCGAGCTGCCTCTTCCAGTGCTTGACACAAATAAAAGGTACTGATCATAAGTATCTCTCATATTATCCACAACAACACATAACATAATTATCCCTTAAAATAACTGACTAGTATTTTCCATTTTATCCACTAATTTGTAAGGTTTTGCCAGTGCATGGCAAAATTCAAAGCACAAAAATTCCTGCTATGACCTCCTGTGTGGAAGATTCTTTCTGTCTAGGCTGATTAACCTATTTATTTGCAAAATAGTGTACATAGTTAAAGATAGAAAATAATTTACAATTCAACTTTGGGAAGCAAAGAACATAATCCCTGCCCTGCATGAAAGTAGGAATGGTGACTTAATATTTGTGAGCATATCAGCCAAGAGCCGTTACTGTGCAATTCAAATCTTATTCATTATCTGGTGACCATACTTTGCTCATTTATAGGAAACTAGCCTAAAATGCACACCACATGCTGCCTCACATAATACATACCATATCACAGCAGAAGTTAGCAAGCCAGTAAGTTTTGTAGCCCAGGCCCGTGATGTGTTGCAAGCGTTTTGCCCCAGATACTCTGTCCTTCACTATGGCAGTTCCAATGGATGCAGTAAGGATAGAGAAACCCAGCATGATACACAGTGCTACCCCACACTGACGAACATTCTCCATTCTAGGGTAAAAAGCAAAATAGTGCAATGAAAAACACAATGGCTAAAACCCCTCAAATGCTAGCATTTTTCAAGCCAGCTTCTCACCAAAACACTAGACATTAGGACAATAATCCTGATTGCAAACACCATTGAATCACAGAATGGTTTGGGTTGGAAGGGATCTTAAAGATCATCTAGTTCCAACACCCTGCAATGAGCAGGGACACAATGTCTCTGCACAGGCAACATCTAATTAAAGAACAGGAAAAAGATATGTTAAGTTACAAAACTATAGGTGAGTTACAGAGCAGAGCATGTGTCTGAATTGTAAAGGGAAGCTTATGCAAATATTTCCCCTTTACAGAAAACTAAAATTTAAACCCTTGAAATCATTTGAAACAGTTACCCTGTTTAAAACTGTTATGACACAATCAGCATAAATTCAGTATTTTTCTTATAAAATGCTGCAACCGTTTTTGGTATAAACAGTGGATTTTACAGACAGACCACACTAAAAAATTCTTCACTCAGTAGAACTGAATTGTGTCTATCAATTCACAGCATCTATTCCAGAAAACATATATTCTTATTTAATTGATAGTTTCAATTGTCTGCTGATTGCTGCTGTGAAACATTTTAAGAGTTTGCTCACATTTTATCCTCATCCAACAAGGCTCCTCCATATGGTTGGCTGTAGAGTGTTATCCCTGTGAAAAGAAAAATAAATCATGAAATATTAAATCTTATTAAGGACTTCAAGTTCTGGAGTACACCGTTAACACTTGTTACATGTATGAATAAAAAGGCTAAATAGTTAGTAATCAACAGAAAGAGGTCAAATACCAGTTTGCAAAACCAAACACTGTCTCCCATTGAGTGTTTCCAGAGTCTGGAAACACTGAAAAATAATGAATAAACATAAGTAGTAGTCGCTTTTCTGTCTTCTGAAGTTGGGAAATTGGTTCAACAATGCTGTGTATTGCTACAGAATCTACATCACAGAAGAGATCAAATACAAAACCTAAAGTAGAATTTGTTCATATACCTAATCTCCAGGGGTAAGGTAGACTGTTACTGCAATTTATACACTTGGTTTAGATTTTAGATTGGATCTTTCAGCAATTTTTAGATTACTAATGTTTTGCTGCAAAAAACTGTTTAGCTAAATTCACAAAAAAAAAAAAAAAAAAAAATCACACCTTTGATTGAAACTGTAGAGCTCTACATTAAAAACGTGCCTAGTTTGGGAGACCAAGAAAAATCCTAGGCAGGAAATGAATTCCTAGGATTATTTTAGTTCTTGGTACAACCAATCTGTAGCAATCTAGCAAAATTAACTTTGGAATTGTAAGGTATTTTATGAACTAAACCTGTGTCTTTTTGCTTTTTTTCTTTTCAAGCAAAAAAAAGAAAAATTAGTGGCGGGGGGTGAAGGTGCAAAACATTGTCACTGCAAAAGTTGCTGTTCCACTGGACTTGATGCTGTTTGTAGCTGATCTCTGCAGGTGTGCCTGACAGATGTGCCAGCTGCACTGGTTTTGTGCTGGATGGAATTAATTTTCTTCACAATAGCTGGTATGGGGGTACATTTTGGATTTGTGCTGGAAAAAACGTAGGTAACACAGGGATGTTTTAACTATTGCTGAGCAGCACTTGAAGCCAAGGTATTTTCTACTCCTCCTCCCTCCACCAATGAGGAGAATGGGGTGTGCACAGGGAGGGATCATAGTGGGACAGCTGACCCTGACTGACCGAAGGGACATTCCGTATCATATGGCATCATGCTCAGCCTGTAACGTGGGGGAAGAATGGGAGGGATGTTTGGAGTGATGACATCTGCCGTCCAAAGTCAATGTTAGGCATGATGGGGCCCTGCTCTCCTGGGAATGGCTGAACACCTTCCTGCTCACAGAAAAGGGTGAATGAATTCCTTGCTTTGCTTGTGTGTGTGGCTTTTTTTCTACATATTAAACTGCCTTTATCTTAACCCATGAGTTTTATCAATTCTTATATTCTCTCTCCCATGCCACCAGGGGGGACTCAGGAAGTGGCTGTGTGAGTGGGCCTTAAGTTAAGCTATGACATCAGCATTATTTGATTAGTGTCTAAATAAATCTATGCTGTTCTAGTCTATGATCTAGTCTATGATGTTTATGCTGTAAATTAAAACAAAGAAACAAACTTAATACTAAAAACAATTATAATTTTTCCAGTATCTTTGGTAAAGATATAAATTGTTGGTAGCCTTACATTGACTCTGTGGGGCATCACTTAAATGAATTTGTTAAAGTCCAGCTGTATAAAGACAAAAAAACCCCTTTGTTCTAGTAACAGGTGCAATTTGACTAAGCACACATTTATTTTGCATCTGTAATTTTTCATTATGCATCTTCAAGCCAAAGTAATCTAAACATCACTAAGTCACTGCATGGTAAAAAGCTGAAAAATGGATGATGATTAACTCACACACAAACCTTGGAGCAGGTAAAGATTTTTCAAATAACAGCTAAACTCAGTACACTAAAGCCTAATGATAGTTAGAAAAACAAAGGAAGATTCAAGCCAATAACATTTTGATGTATCACTAGTAGATACCTTGCTATTTGTAGAAGTCTTTCATGTCACGTACCTTCAGGGACTGTTTAAAATTTTCCTTTGTTTTTCTTTTAAAGCATTAATTTTTTAAACAACTGCTGCTATTTGTTCTGAAGCAAAAGAGGCATATCAAAGAAATTTTTTTTCCCACTGGAACCATGGAATTTCCATTTATGTAAAGGAGAAGTAGCATGACAGAAAAAAAGTTTAGTTCTCAGAAAGTCTTTCTAGGCTTTTCTAATACTTGAATAAAAGTGGGCATATTAGAAGAAATAATCATAGCATATGCATAATTGGAAGGGACCCACCAGGATCATCAGATCCAACTCCTGACCCTACACAGGATACCCCAAGAGCCACACCATGTGCTTGAGAGCATTGTCCAAACACTTCTTGAACTCTGTCAGGCTGGTGCTGTGACCACCTCTCTGGGAGCCTGTTCAGTGCCCACCCACTCTCTTTTCCTTTAGGATATCCAACCTAAACCTCTCCTGGGTCAACTTCAGGCAATTCCTCAAGTCCTGTCATTGGTCACAAGAGTGAAGGGATCAGTACCTGCCTCTCCACTTCCCCTTGTGAGCATGCTGAGGACTGCAATGAGGTCTCCCTTCAATTTCCTCTTCTCCAGGCTGAGCAAACCAAGTGACCTCATCTGGTTCTCATAACGCTTCCCCTCCAAGCCCTTCACTATCCTTGTGGCCCTCCTTTGGGTGCTCTCTAATAGCTTAATATCATTTTCATATTATGGCACCCAAAAACTGTATACAACGTTTAAGGTGAGGCCACTCCAGTGCAGAGCAGAGCAGGACAATTCCCTTCCTTGCCTGGCACCAAGATCTCAGGGGGGAACTAACAAAACTTTCAAATTACTGCATTGGTATTAAACAAAAGTCTACAGCAGTTGACTTAGGTTCCATACATGGAAGTGCACTACTTTAACTTTCTTTTCTATTAGCATACAGAATAAAGGGAAACTGTGAAAAAGAGACAATTGCAGGGGAAAATAAAAACCCATGACATTAAATAGCATAAAGCTCCTTGCAGTATTGTGTCATACAGTACCAATCAAAAGTCAAAGTTACACTGAATTAACTTCCTTCTATGGAATAGTCACAAAAACTAATCACACTTCTTAAGAGTAGCAAACATTTTTGACAGTAATTTCCATTCAAATCATGTAGATGAAACAAAGGATTATATTTTCTTTTAATTTACACTCACAACTGAAATTAAATTTCACAAGGTTGTGGATTACAAGTAAGAAAAGCATGACTGAGCTAAACTAAGTTCCGTTGTGTTTAGAATTCAAAATTCTATCACTGCATTAAATGTAATACTTGCCTTTCATTCAGTATTTTAAGTTTTTTCAATTAGTCTGGGGCATGACAATCTGTGAATTTGCTACCTTTTTAGTATAATGATTTCTTCATCCCATTGTCAAAAATTAGATGATTTTTGGATAGAGACAACGAACTGGCCTGTAATTCACAATTTCCTCAAAATAAGAGGAAAAAAATTCCCTTGAACTCAAGAAATAAGTTATTCATTATCTTCAAATACCAGAACAATGCAGCAGCATTAATATATAGTATTTGCTAGTATATATATATTTTTTATTTTAAAAACTCTTCCATGTACTTCTATAACCTATCCCATCCTACATTTCTTCTAACCACCTTGACCATCTTTTTTTGCACATATCTCTCTCCCAATACACCTGTTAAAATGATGTAAAATGCTCTTATTGATACTTTCTTGCCTTTATATGCCTTTTTACTATGCAAAGCTGGTATAATGAGGCTCATTAAATTGAAAACTATCTGCCATGTTTGAGGACTTAAAAACTATAAATGACAGATAAACTAAGAAGTTCTAAATTATAAAGCTCCTATTAAACAGATGCTTATGGTGTTTATGCAAGGATTTTTTTAAGGACTGTACTTGCAAACCTTGTGTGAGCAGCCCTCAGGGCAAATTTTACCATATCAATATTCACAAGGGAAAAGCAAGCTAGGCAATAACACCAAATGTGATATCACTGCACTAACTCTGTCTGCTCCTTTTCATAAATTTCTCAGTATAAATCTTTTTTCTTCCACATCTGCAGATTGCCATTATATTCTCCCAACTTAATCACAACAAAAATTTTCTTTATTGTCCTAAAACATCCTTCGTCTATGTCTTCACCATGCAGCTGGTCGCATTATTTTTACAGGGATCACTTAGGCTTTTTTATGGGCAGAGGGGAAAAATTGTAACAGACACCCATTCCAACCCTTCTAAAACCAAGCAAAAGCAATGCAGGAATGGGAATATATTTTCTCAGTTTTTTTTTTCAACTATGAAGCTTCTCTTTCTTTCTTTTCTCTGTTGTTTTGACTATTGTTAACTACAGTTTTGGTGTGTCTTTTTTTTCCCCCTCATTTTTGTCTTTCATTAATTTAAAAGGCTCAATTTTCATCTCTTGTATTGCTTGATGAAAGACTTTGTTTTATAAAGCTGAGAACAAGGGCATTTTTGTCAGTCCTGCAAGCCACATTACTATGGAAAAAAAGAGGAGGGAAATAGTCAGAGCTTTACAGTTTAACTATAAATTTCAGGAGTAGCACAGTGGGGGCCTAGGCAGGAGAGTGTATTTGCTTTGAAAATGACACTAGGAGCCCCATGCTACATGCTTAATAGTAGAAGAGGCAGTAAACTATTCATTGTATCCTCTTCATCTTCTCTATGATTTCCCTTTTGTATCCTGCCTTCCAGGCAGAACAATCCTACTCCTTTCCTTACATTGTTCTTGATTAAACAAATTTTAGATTCTAATTTGTTAAAAAGACATTCCTAACATAGTGAAATAAATTCTTCATAAAATATTAGAAGGATGGTAACATTTCCTACAATAAAATACTATGCTTTTCCATTCTGGATAGAAAAGCTCACGGGAAAAAGAAAAATGAATCCACATTAGACAAGTTTGCTGTGAACATTCTGCATCCGGCCCTGTTGCCATTCAGGAGCTGCACAACTCAGGACACCTTTCCCTATACCAACATCTTATTACTAGTCTTCAATCTGTGCCTTCAAGAGAAAGTGCTCTAGATCTTTTATCTTACATCTATACCAGTTGACCCTCTGTCAGAAAATAAAGGCATGCACAACTTGGCATAATTTTAGAGAGCTGGATGTTTCCATCCTGTACATGATAAAGAACAGAAGATATTGGTAGTCCAGTCCATCCCACCTGGGTGCATCTTCCCACATAAACACACTTCAAAATCTGTGTTTTTTCAGTAAAAATGCAGAAAGTGATATGAACCCAGCGATACTTTTTCAGTATCAGTTGGAGAAATCCACATGAAAAAATCTTAAAGGTCTTCAAGCTTGTATGTCATCACTGCAGATTATTCAGAGGTGTCCCTAGGTATATTTTCTGTATGTTCTGTATGGTTCTGCACTGTATTTTGGGTGTGTCTGAATCTATCTCTTGGCACTCCTTTGTAGACTGTCTCTTATGTCAAGCTGAATCTTGTGCACACAGATCAGTTTAGATCTGTGCTACTGATTCCAAATACTATGATTGAGGCAGACTTGAATAGAAGACCAATCTAGCTTTCTTTATTCAAGACATCTTATTTCAGAATAAATAAAATATTACGTATAATAAAAAGGGAGGTAGTATATGTATATATATATATATAATGTGACAATATTTCTATTCTATTTATATAAAATGAGGCATTACTATTAACTGAAATTACAATTTATATTTTATAGAGAATTTCACAGGCAGCACCATCATTAATGGTTTCTATTTTAGTTTCCTTCACTAACTAGACATGGTTAAGAAGGTTCCACCCAAAGGTATTTTCAGTTTCCTTTGTAATAAGGTTTAAAGTTATGATTTGCAAAGCATTCTGGGAAGTCTACAGCCACTTTCCACCAAAATTCAACTGAAAATTACTCCCTTGATCCCTCCTGCTCTTTTGAAGAATTGAATCTGAAATAAATGAGGATGCTACATGAAAGCTTACAATGAATCCTAGTATGAAAGCTTTTTTAAAAAATCAATGACTTCAATACGAGTCCTAAGATGGGGCAGCTGCATCACAAAAGGCCCTTCTATATTGAGACATTTTTGTTCTTTGAACAATGATGTAAGAACTTTTTTGACCTCTCTACTTTACAGACAAAAGTATAGATGACAACCATTTCTTTTTTCTTTATACAGCCTTACCCTAAGAGTGAGATTACAGTCCTTCTCCTTTGCTCCAGCATGACAAACACATTATGACTCAATATTAAACAAATAGGTGCAAAAAATAACATTTTTACTTGATCAAAAATTCTGTCTTCAGCTTAAGCAAAAAATATTGCCTTTTAGTTTTTAATTCTTCTTACTTCATTATTGAATTTTTATTTGCTCACAATTACATTACTTAGTTGTAAGAATGCAGCATTTCAGAAAAAGATTAGAAAACATCATTCATATAAGCTTGAATACCAGTCAGAGGTGAAAGGTTTTGACAAAAGTCCAGCACATCTTACTTTCTTTGTTGAAGTGTCTAACTTTTTTAAAATTAATTTATAATATGTTCCTTTTCATCATCTGCCACTGAATTTATAACCCACTAGAAAACAGAATACATTTGATTTCTTCCACAGTTGAGACTGATGACTTTTTCCCACAATGGGATCACAGACTTACATGATCTTGAAGGTAGGGGTGAATATCTACATGACAGAGAAAATGACATCTTCTTATATAAGTATTACTGAGCTGCTCAGTAATACTTTTATATTATTCTCAAAAGAGAAATCTGATCAATTTACTACAATAAACTGACATAAACTGATTGGGCCAATTTCTGTTGCTCCATCTAGTTATGTGCACCTCCAGCTGGGCACACACATTTTCTTCAACAGACACATCACTATTTACAGGAAAACTACAAGAAACAAACATTGTAACTTTCCAAGCATCTTCACAGAGAAATTTATCAATAATCCCAAATTGTTAAGAGACAGAGGCAAGGAGAAATCTCTCTACTTGCAGAGAAAGTATTTGAAGATGAGATTGCACAATAGCAAAAAGGACAGATTTTTTAATCACCAAATAAATATAATTTCCTGCTGCTGCATGTTGAAGAGTCAACAACTTGAACTGACAGAACAAAAGTAATAATCAATTTTTTTCAAAGCTTTTTAAACAGATAAAAATCCCTAGAGATATAAACCAGTGCAAGGCAGCATATATCCTCTATACTCTTGGGTAAATTTTTTCCTTCGAACTTTCATACCAAATCGTAAGTCTATATTCCATGTATCCCCATGACTGCAGAAGAGACTTCAGACAAAAGCAATTAGCCTCCTGCTCAGCTCCTTTTTATCAAAACATCTCACAAACTTGGACTAGTGCTACTGGTCTCCACTGAAAGGTACTGGATCCATCCTTGTGGGCAAAGCACGTAGAGCTCAGCATGTGGTCTGTAATGACTCTTCCCTCCTCCAAAGATCCTGGGAGAACTCCTACTGGGCTCATGGTCAAGAAATACACATAGGATATAACTGCCAAGTGAAAGGGTTTCTTAGCTTTTGTGTGAGCACTTAAACAAGTGGTTGATCTTGTTGACCTCACTGAAGGTTGTTCCAATATCATAGCTTCTGCTATTGTGTTTACATCCATGGCAATGCTCTACTCTATTGTAGTAAGCTTCTTGCTGCAAAGCAATTTTTTTTTTTTTGTGTGTGTATGGAAGAAAAAAAGACTTTGTCCTTACAGTCACTTTTAAAGCACCAAATTATTTTTATATCACTTAAAAGTAATACAGAAGAGCTGGTTTTGTTGACAGGAATAAAGTTGTTCTGTGAAATAACATGCCATTAGTACGAGGCAGAACCACAAAGCCATGTCTCTGCAACATCTTAACAAGCCTCCTAACAGCAATTTCCAACAATATTCTAGAACTGACCTTGCCTATAAGCAGAGTTTGGAAGAAGAAAAAAAAAATCAAAAATAAAATATTTCAGTCTTGGAACACAGTATGTGGTCTTCTGACTGCTGACTTACAGGACTGCATATACCAATTTGAATAACAAAAGCATATGAATAGTTCTTCTCCGTTAGAACAGTATCCTTAAATAAGAGAAAGTTAAAAGTCAAAGTGAACTGAGCTCCAGTGGCCTATACAGCACTGGAAAACCGTTTTTTAGAAATAAAATATACATATATATTGGTCTCCACAAACAATACACACATATACATGTGTGTACACACACACATATACATGTGTATACACACACAAACATGAGTACACAAACACATACATCTAGGTAGGTAACTTGACCTATCTTCCCAAGATTTCTGTGACAGTTCCCTCTGCATTATGCCTCAAGAGCATGATCAGTCCATCTTCATTGCACTTCTCCAATAGATGAAGAAATAAAAACATTACTTGCTAGTTCTTAAGCTCTACTTCTGCAGGCAGCTAACATATCCTGCCACAAAGATGCTACAATGAACCCATACTTGTACAGAAGTCAGTACCAGGCTTGAAGTATTTCTTAGGTGCTGCTGTGCTTACTGTGTTTCTGTGTCATGCAATATCAAAAAATAAATCATTCCCACAATCTTTAGGATAGCTATCATTTTGCCTGAGTGTAAGCAGGACAGCGAACCCTGATTCTCCATGATAGATATAAAAGTAAGGGTACACAAACATTTATATTCCAGAATGGGATATCTAATGGTACAGAAAAAAAGCTAGCATCAGTACGACTCATGAAGTGCAGGGAAAGTTGATTAAAAAATTGATTTCTATTAAAAATTCTTATTAGGATATCTGATTTCATTTCATTCAAAGTTTCTGTGTAAACACATTACCTTTGATCCTTTCTCATAATTCATTTAGAAAAATGAAACCCCAGCCATCTTGAAAGCAAGCCATTACTCTTTTTTCCACCACAACATGCCAGAAAGTTTTCTTAATGAATCTCTGGTTTTATATTCTCAGGATTCCTTCCCAATTTTCACTGATTTAGTCTTCTTTTTCCATTATAAAAACACTTAAAATCATTTTACCATTACAGACAACCATCCTAACTTTACAAGAACTCCTAAAAATTGGTCATAAGCTCTTTTTAAATTTCCTTAAACCAAATTCTTATTTAACAGAATTTTTAAGAATGAAAGGAACTGGAATGAATAGAGGTTAACCTGAACTTGTGAAGTTAATCAAGCCCAGATTTCAAACTAGATTTCCACATCCTAAAAGTTCATCTGTGTTAACAGCTGAGCCTTTGGCTGCAGTCATTTTTTTTAGATGTCAGTTCATAAAATTTTTACTTTAACAAAACTTTTTTAAAGTTCAGGGATATCTGAATCAGAGAATCCACATGCCAGATATATAAATTTCTCTTTTGTTTTGTACAATAATAAGATATAGTAGCCTTTCCTGTTCCTTGAGTAACAGGATGCTATTAATAGGATGCTATAGTAACAGGAAACATCTCATTTCTGTGTGAATTTAGAGGCTAATCTGGATTTACCCTGGATATTTATACAGGGAGATATAGCAAACTGCCAAAGAAGTTATAAATCCATAGTCTGTTGTGCCTTTGTCATCCCATTTAAGTAAGCCCTAGCAGTAGTTTCAGAGGGACTAACATCCCAAAAAAATTTACACTTATTTCACAGGAATGTCTTTGTAAGGAACTCATATGGCAAGTTGAGATTTAAATTCAAATTTTACCTTACTGTGTACTACATTCTCCACACAAACTTTCCCTGTAATTAAAATCATCACTTTTCAGTCCTCCAGAGAAATTGGAACTCTGAAATCCTACTGTAAACTGAAATTTTTTCATACTTATTATAATTTATTTAAAAACTACTTTCCAAAACATATGAATACATGCAAAGAAAGACTATTACCATACTGCCTCCAATCCACATTAGAAGGTAAATTCAGCCACAGAATGAAGTTATTGAGCTCATTTAAGTAGGATGGCAGCGAATGGAAACCGTTTTGGTTATACCACACCTGGAAGAAAGAATGGAAATTGTCAGTCAAAAATTAGTTCACTCTGCATGCTGATCTGAAAGTTCACATACCTTTAAGAATTGTATGGAGGATATCTAATTCTTCTGTTATGACATTTATTTATAGAAGAAAGTCAACCAGGCAGAAGAGAATTGGTTGATTTGCATAAGTCTTTCAACAGCATGCAGCAGTTTTCTATTGTTGGAGCTGTATACATATGTTTATTACTAAATTGAGATTCTCTGATTTAATGGAAGGCTGTGTCCCCCTTCCTTTACACACATGTGGTTGAACAAATAGAGGGAGAACAATGTGAAAATAACACCTGCCAGTTCGATCAAAAATACAAAAAGATGAGTAAAACTAATGCTAAAATTGGAAGAATCGTTGAAATTCCAAAGAGAGTTCTCAAAATAATACCTACATATGACACACAGCATAAAATATCTAGGAACAGATTATTCCAGAAAGAGGGGAAAAGATAGAATCA
The DNA here is from genome assembly GCA_013400575.1 of Peucedramus taeniatus. NCBI lineage: Eukaryota > Metazoa > Chordata > Aves > Passeriformes > Fringillidae > Peucedramus > Peucedramus taeniatus. The sequence goes on from WBNO01020121.1 coordinate 19,634, forward strand.
AGAAGACACTGTTTACAAGGTATGAAGCTGTTCCATAGACAAAGCTGTTCGCTTTGCATTATGATTCAGAATCCAGCATCAGTGGCTTGTTAAACATGGAGGAAATTGATGCAGACAAACTTTAAGGCAGACAAGACAAGCCAGTCTCTCTCTGAGGAAGACAGGGAAATAATTCTGTTATAACATATAATTTATCTTCAAATCATGCAGATTCATCCTGACTTGATAAAGTACTCTTAATCTGCACTTCCACTTGATAGAACCATTGCTGAGAGCTTGATATGTCCCAAAACCAAAAATACTGAGGTTTGAGTTTCCTCTGCAGCTAGAAATTGATTCCTATCACTCATTGCTGTTAATCATAGTGCCTTTGAAGCTACATTGTCCATACTAAAAACTAAGTCAAATCATTAGGGATGTTTACTTTCAGTCTAAAAAAACAACAAAGCAAAATTCTGACAACACATTCTTATTTAATTTAGGCAGGGGAAAGGTCACAAATGTTCAGAGACCACTTGTGAAATATAATAATGTAACCAGTATTCAAATTAATACACCAATAGAGCATTGTGTGTAACAATATATTTCAATATCCAACGTGTTAATTGGAATTATCCTCCAAGCTGCATTATGTAACTGAATCAAACCATGAGAAAACAACCAAATGTATATTTAATTTATTATAAACTGGGAAAAGAGACATTTAAGGGTGTTCACTTCACCAGAAGATATATTTAAGGTCTTTTTTCTAAAGACTTGTTTCTTATTCAAAATTGTTAACAAAAGTAAAATATAAAAAAAGGAAATGCACTAGCTCTATCTGAAACATTTTTTATATTTATTTTGTGCCACAAAGGTAATTATTTACAGAGGGCAGAAAAGAGCTGAGGAACAGAAAACTACATATATCAATATAATTGATTTTTATTTTATTTTATATTCTATCCATAGTTAGGAAAATTCCTTCCCAAGGAAAAACACAACCTCTCATCACATCAGATTAAAGTGCTGTAAAGATATGCTTTGTATTATTACATAATCTTTTGCTTGCCATTAATATTGCAGAATAAAGCTAGAATGACATTTCAGCTAACATATGGCCTATTGAGAAAAAAGGATGAGAAGGAGCAGAGAAGTCCCTCAGCATTGCTGGACCAGATTCATGATTGATCTCAAACTAGAAAGATGTAATTTTTTCCTCTGGACACTTATACAATTACTGTACTGTAAAGCCTCAAGTCCCAACATTTGGGATTGAAAAAATGTACTCTTCCAAATGACACGTGAACAGAACAATTTGCCCTTCAGCAGTATTTAAAATTACCACGTTCTTCCTATATTTCATTATGCTATAGAAACAGCAACTCTGAAGCTATTATGGAACAACTTTTTGGCCACATTACCAAAGGAAGTCAAAGAATATACAGTCAAGAAAACACAAAATTTTGAGAAGTTGTGCTTTTGCTACATAGCACTGATCATCAAGGAACGCCAATAATCAATGTTTTTAATCAGCCATATTTGTCATGTCATAGATATATTCTCTCCCTTGTATGCACATATACACATTCTTTATGTGCACACATATACCATCTATGTAGCATATACAGCACTTTATGATTAGGTACAGTAAAATAGTTACTAAATAAATCTTTTTAATTTGAACAAGAAAAATTGTTGGCTTTTCAAGTACTGAAGAATGTATAAAGACTCAAAAATTTTCTAAAATGAAGTGAATCACATAGTAATTCTCTTCAAATGCAAATTTCTCATTTTCTTTCATACCAGGCTATGTAAATGGTACATTCACTGTCTCGTGAACAGACCTGAAAGGTCAAAGTAAAAATCTGGTCATTAGTTACTGAAAGGTTAATGCAATAACTTGACATTGCATCACTTGAAAGACATTTCCAGTAGATGCTTTAGATAACACAGTGCCCTTTATAAATTTACTCCACTATTTGCTTTGGATCTGAAATATGAAGCTTACTTACTAAGAGTATAACCATAATTTATCCCTGTCCTGATGGCAGGTAGAGCTCTATACCAAACTCACCAAAAAAAAGGACCTGACAAAAACCACAGTGCAAAAATATCAAAATAAGAATCTAAAATTATTAAAGATAAACATGGAAGTCAGAAAAAAAATCTTGTTGAAAACTTTCAGATTTCTCATGAAGGAATGATGGAACTGGAGTTTAAAGCTAAAAAATAAATGGGACTAGAAGAGAGATTACAAATGATTAAAATGAAAATCTATATATGCTCAGATTTGTATATAAAGTAGGGAGATTTCTAACAAATTATATGGAAAAGGCATTATAAACAGGAAGTGATTTTGCAAAACTAAACATGAAATTATATTGCACTGGAGAAAATCTGTATTTTTTCCTAACACTTTGTCTCAAAATAGATTTTGAGATGGAGCATATTTATGCTGTTCCCTGCTTTCTTTTTTTTTTTTTTTATAAAAGCAAATAAAATCTATATTTTCATTAAAAATATTTAAAGGCAGAAGCATCTTTCTTTAATATCCTGATCTGGAATCTGGAAAATGCACAGCTTCCTCTTTACAAATCTTGTTCACCTCAAATACAAAAACAGAGACCTCTCACTGATATGCATCAATACTTCTTCAAGTCTGCTGTTCCTCTACTTGTCTCTTGTATTCATCTACATTTGAATGGATCCCAAATATCAAAGAAGGATTATTCCAAGCACAGCTTCAATAAAGGGCTTTTCCTTAAGGCCTTTTTGTATGCAGGGGAGAGGTACAGTATCTCCTTATTGTGAAAACCTGGAATGAGACCTGGAGGCTAACAAGCACTTACCAATGCAGGGGATTTTATTTCCCTTGGAACGTTTTAGAAAGGTTCTTTTGAGAAAAGAATAGTAAGTTTGTTATGCAGAAGGAGATGCTCCTAGAAGATGTCTTTACTCTTAGGGGAAGGGTGATGAGAGAAATGAAGCAAAGTAAAGTATCCCTTGTAGGCATGAAAAAGCAACAACAGCAACCCATTACTGTTCTGTTCAATGCACTTTTGCCAATTCTGACATTGGCTTTTTGTAGAAGACAAACAAAAATATTATTTGGCTGACTATCTAAAAACAAGTTTTAAACTTAGATTCTAAAATGAGCTCACTGGGAGAAAAAAAAAAGGAAGGTATATCATTTAACTCATTAGAAACATTTTCTCAAACACAGGAGAATACTTCAAGAATTAGGAACAGAGTTAGACTATAAGAGACAGAGGTTTTTCTTCCCATTCATTCAAGTGTGAGGATTTCATGCAATGATTTATTATTTGCTAAGTGCTGTGATGTCTGAAGCCTGAAAAAGTAATCAATACATACATACAGATGTGCACACATACATGCAACTCTTACCTTAGCCAGAGGCTGAGATTTGGTGTTATTCAATTTTTTATCTTGAAGTTCAAATGTTTTCATCCCTCCAAAAGACCAACCACCATATCTGATAGTAGAAATTAAAGTAACAAAAAGTTATCTGCCTTAAGCTCTGCAGTTTTCTTGCAAGGCTAAAGTTGAGACAGGTACACTAATGCTTTATTTTTCAACTGAAAGTAAAACTTTACCACTCACTAAGTCCTTCTTTGTTAAAAAGGAGGGGGATAATGTAGTTTTTAATCAGGTGAATATTATTGGCTTTTTTCCAGCAAAGGTATTCCCTTAGATAAGAATTTTTGCTTTTTGAAAGCTGAAATCTTTGAGCAGCGGGAAGGGTTGGGAGCAAGTGAGGTATTACTGACTTCAGAAACATCTTAAACAGCTTTATTATTTCCTAAACCATTCACATATTAGTTCACATCTTTCATCCAAAGATGCTTACCTCTACTTGTATCAAATCAGATGCCCCTTCTTTAAATGTATGAGTGGCTAACACTTTCTCCTCCTTGATAAAATCATACATGGTCTAATATTTCCACTTACATTATCAGCAGTGGTTGAGTTGTAAAGGCACATAAATAAACTTCAAAATGCAGCAGATAACCTCTGTTGCTGATATCACAGAATATGAAGCATTGCCAGGGGCATTCCAGCCCTTTTTACTTCAAAGAAAATATTAATTGGAGTATATCCACCCCTATTTGATTGAGTCTCTGAGGAATGGAAATTATATTGTTCACCTGGTTTAGATATGCATCTCTGAGATGCTGAAATAACTCACTAATACGTGGAAGAAACTCCAGAGTATGCCTAGAGGTGATCATCATGCAGCTGCTAGAGGAAGTTCTGAGATGTGACCATTGAGGGTCTTTCACATTACCTTGAATCACAGCCTAACTGTACACCTTGATAACAATCACCAGATAAGGACAACGACCCTTTATACTCTCAGCGACAAATATCTGTGCTTTGGATCAGGAAGGACTGTGGAGTTTATACACAAGGGATAAACAAAGGCTAGACATTTTAAGGTTACCTTGTTTTGTTGGAAGACCTCACTAAATACTCTTCAACAGGGAACCCTGAAAGATTATACAAAACATGTCCTTTCTTATTCTTCACATAGGGAGCAGAGGTATTGAAAGTTGGGCACATCTGAAAAAAAGTATACATAAGTAAATCACTTTTTAAAAGCAGTGGCACTACATTTAGCCTTATTTTTGGATTATAATGTAGATTTTACAGCATTTCTTTTTAACTGGATTTGTCTTTCCCAGCTTTAACACATTTTCAATGAATTATGAATATTTTTATGTTTATAAGGCAACTCAAATGATTGGGCCACCTACACATTAGAAATCCCTTTGATTTCTTTTGCAGCCCTGTCACTGAGTTTGTTTTGAAAACATCAAAACTTGTATATAAGCTTAGGAATGTTTACAGCAATGAAAAAGGCAAGACTGCTTTTTATTTGTTTTTCCTGAGAAGAAACACAAAATAGGCGTCAGATAAATACGAGATAAAAGCAAAATTCTAATTAATGTTATAAGCCACTAAAAATTTCACAGATGAGCTGCAAAGAAGAATAAAGGAAGATGTCTTCTAATGATTCAGTGGGACATTCTCACAACCAAAGAAAAGGTGACAGATATTAGCTTCAATTATCTCAGAAGCTTTACACAGTACTTCATGCCAATCAACTGAAAAAATTTAATGCTTATTTGATGTCTCAGCCCTACAGAAAATAAAAATTCACTCTCAAAGATTGCTCTTACATAGCTCACAGATAGAAGTTCTGCCTCCACTGTCAAGTGACTTTTCTCATTTCAGTTTTCATGGTTAATAGACCTCTCCCTGAAAAAGTTTCCATTTGTATTTTATTCAACCTTCTTGTATTTTAAGTATAAGTCTCTTTAGCATTAGAGGCAAATTTATTCCTTGTCCAGAAAAGTAAAAATTAAGTTTCCTCCTTCCATTTCCCAAAACTGTATTGCTATATTTCATATGCAACTCTTACTCTAAATAATTATATCTTTATAAACAATTTTTTTTTGTAGAATATTCCCTTTTGGAGAAATATGTTTGTCACCTCAAACACAGTTTCATATTTTTGTTTACTACTCAACTCAGAGCAAGTCAGCAGGAAAAATAATTAGTTAAGAAAGGCAGAAATTCATTATGTTTTCCAAAATTCTTCATTTCTTGAAGCCTGTTGTATTTTGAAATACAAAATCCAAACCAAAAGCAAACTCTAACAATTCAATCTCATTCATGTGCAAATTCCCTGGTGGGTTCTACCAACTAGGTTCACCCACCCTTCCCTTTGAAAGTAGGCAGTCTTCCAGATGTTATGGATGTGATATGTTTTAACCTTGTTTTACATAGCAGTTTTTCTTAATCAGAGTCCTATAACATATTTAAGTAAGTTGCATCTACTGAAAACAGTTTGGCTGTCTCTGATCCTCTTATTTCAGAACAATCAATAGCCATTTCTGGTGCACATATGTGCTCACATATATATAACCAAGAAAATTGTATGCAATTTCATTAGGTGAAACAGAGGCAAATCTCCAATCATAACAAAGTTGGGCCTGTGAGGATTTATTTCCTCATCACTTTCACCAGCCCTTCAAAAACAGCAACCAAGGAATTAGAAGTAATATACACACACACATTTTTTACATACACAAATAAATAAAAAATTACATACCTCCTGTTCAGACACACATCTGCATGAATCCTGAGGTGATATAGATTCTGTCTGCCAGCATGAATTATTTTTTCTGATGGGAATAAACGTAATAAAAATTATAACTAGGAAATGAAAGGAATATGTCACTTAACAGAAGAAATCCAGAGAGTAATGAACAGATCTGGCATGCTAACACCTTCTTAGCATTTGATCACAGTAGCAGCTGTGACTAGAGTGATACGAATATTACTCACTTTTATCAAAGTTGATTTATTAAAAATATTTATATAGGCATCAAATTAGCTTCATGCCTCCTATTTGCAGCAATTATTAAAGCATCGTCACCACTGCATTCCTGAATTTGGAAATCTAGAATGCTTCCTAACAAATATTTTCTTTATTGTCTATTCATCCTCCATATGAACACCAGGCTTGATCAAAATCATCCTGAAATTAATCAGAAAACTGCCACTGACTTTTAAGATGTATGGATCAGACCTTTAACAGTAAAGGCTACTTTGTTCTTCACCTGGATGCCAGCTCCTTTACCAGAAACAATTTGTCACTAACTCCATGCTGCCAAAAAAAGCCGAAGATAATCCATTACATAGAAAGGGAAAAAATGAAATGTTCAATATTTAAATTAAGGAAACGGTTACAATAGTTACAATTACCCATGTTGTGAATGCGTGCATCTGTGGTCCCAATCAGAGAAATATCCCAGCAGAACCTGAGAAAGTTTTCCTAGGTTATCATCTTCAGTGCTGTTCAAAGAGGGCCATAGGGTATAAGGAGTGAAGGGGAAAGAAAAATAAAAATGAAAATAAATAAAGACATGTTAATATGTCTAGCTCTGTTGACCTTCAGTCTCAAGGTCCTATGTATTTCCCACGAAATTTAAGGATTATAAAATCCATGCATAGGAAATATACCAAAATAATCTCATTTCAAAAAACTCTATGTGAACATGTAAAAAAATTCATTACAATTATGGCTAAACAAATCTCAATATCTACTCATGGGCATCCTTCTCCTTATCATCATGCATTTCTAGTGGTTGGCATAGCTAGTGTTTTTATGCTTATAAAATAAATTTATATTATATCTATCAATTCCAACAGTATCTTGCTATGTTCATCTGTATATTTGCACAGTAGGGAAAGTGACCTATATGTGTGATTAGCACGCTATATAGATTAATTCTACAGATACTGTACATTAAAAATAAATAAATAAACAAATAATCTAGTTGGTTTCAAAGCTGAACATATTGAAATTAGGTTGAGTAAGAAGAGCAGCAGGCTTTGTAAATACTGTGAGGCATTTTCAAACCCAAGAATTGTTTTGAGAAAATAACTTCCGACCTAAGTAATTTTTAAAAATGAAGCATGCAAAGGCTTGTTTAAATAGGCTTGTTCAAATACACTTGTTCATTTACATATAAATGCTCATGGCTGGTATTGATTTGAGTTCAATCTTCTCCAAAGTCTTTGCCCTTTCCTCCAGAAAATCCTTCACAGAAAGCTTTTCTAATTTTATCTTTCCCTTATAATAATCTATAAAAGTGTACTAAACATCTAAAAAAAGCCCACATAACTACTGTAAAAAGCAACCTCTCATTCATTCTAGAATACAAGAAGGTCTTTAAAATAGGAGAACTCAAGGGTAAAGGTCCCAGAGCCCTGGATATTGATGATGATGGATGAGCCCTTTACCTAAAGAAGGATTCTGCATTGTCATAAAGTCTTGGTGTCAGCTTGAGAGGAGGATAGTCGATAGCCAGCGGCTTCACACTAAACAAGGCCATTGCCAGTGCAACAAAGAGGACTGGCAGCAGCACATTTGCCAGGCTTCCTCTCCAGTCTCGCCTGGTGTGGTGAAACCTCTTCATCAGAAGGGCAACAATCTGTGTGAGAACAAGCTGGGCTCCATGCACACTCGAGGCTCCCGCAAGTGAAATATCTAAGTGAGACAAAGAAAACAACCTCTTGACAAACAAGGAAAACCAAACTGAACTTTCATGTTACATTGTCAAATATAGAACATAACAGTCTTTTAGCTCTAATAAAATCAAACCCATAAGCCTAGCATGCTCTCCTGAATGGAATAGTATAGCCCCATACCACATGACATACAAGTATAATCAATTAACTAATTAACTCTTCCTATGAAGGGAAAGAGATATTCACTCAATACATCCTTATAGGTTCCCATGCACAGCTAATGGCTTACTGAATTCTATTTTCCCTAGGTATTCCCTGTGATTCTGCACTTGTTCTACCATTCCTTGTGCATTGTCACCTTGGTTCCTGGACAAATTACTCTGACAAACATAGCCTGTATTTGCACTATGTCTTGATCTACCTTGATTGGGATCAGCAGCAACTTTTCCACAGAAATTTCAATGGATCCTCTTCAGAGCATCACAGTAGCTAGGCACATGGATTCTCATAAAAGCATTTCCTTCATTTCCCCCATCACATGGGACTGATAAAATTTTCATATTTGTTAGTCAGTTCAGTTTTCAGAGCTCATGAACTGTCCTTCAGATTCACATGGGAGTGCGTCTACATCTTATTAACATCTCACAAATCAATCAGTTTCCTGATAGACTCTTCCTTAATTTCATCGATTTCTGTCAGACACTTGTGAATCACACCAATCACTCTGCCTCCATTTTAGCCCCTAATGCCTTCTAGATATGTGCAGGTTCTTATCAAACTCTCTTGCCTGTGGCCTTGCCCAATTGAATGTCCTTCAACCTCTTTCCTTCCTCACAGTATAGCAGTGTCTGGCAGATTTACTACCACAGCTATTTGTACCGTAGCAAGACTGAATAGCCTGTTTATTACAGTGCTCAAAGTCATGCTATATTTTATGAACACTTGTGATTTGCCTCTTATTACTTTCCTTTCTGAGTATTGAGAACATTCTAACCAGCATTTCTACCCTCCATGTTTAAACAGTTACATGTATGGACATTCCCAAGTAACCACAAATTAATTGTCCTTAGAACAGTTTTTTTCTGAGTTAACAGAATTTTAATCCCAGACTCTTTGGATTGTTCTAACAGAGTCTTTTTAGCCAAGAAGTGAGGCAAAGAGGGAGAAAAATTAAGCAGATAATAAGCCAAACTTCTGACCATGGTCATTGAACAAAACAGATCAAATTCTGCACTCATTACTCCAGGTAAATACAGGTTAATCACCCTCAGTCCCTGGGAAGGTCACACATCAAATTCTCCAGAAAATGACACCCAGGATATGAAAAACAAGAAATGATCAGGAATAAACATGATACATTTGAACTGTGTCACCTGAGAGCTCAGCATGAATACAGGACTGGTTTGTTGAGTGAAGAATGAGCAGTGTGTGTTGTTTGTTTTGACTGAACAAAGCCTGTGATGTTGTCTCCCACAGTCGAATGTGGTGTGGAGGACAACAAGGACCACTGGCTGGACTGACAGGCACCACCCTGCAGCCTGGGAACAGGGATACTGGATCCAACTGAGAAGCAGATGATTAGTTGGGGGGTCCCCTGGGGGCAAAGATGAGCCAAACACTGGCTAACAGTACCTTTTGACACAGACATGTGCATACCTGCACCTGAAGGGGATCCACCCTGTTTGGAGTCATTTTTCTGTCAGGCACTGAGGACAAGGACAACCTTCCGGCATCAGGAGCAGCTCTCTGGCAACACCCTAATGGTATCAGGGAGCAAAATTTCTGCTCAAGGAAAGGACAAGCTACAACAGGCACCAGCTGGAACCTGGGAAATTCTGGTATCATAAATCAGGAAAATAAATTTCACTGTGAAGAAAACAATCAAAACCCAAGACCAGCCTGGACATGGCACTAAGTAACCTGCTCTTGACCTGCTTGACCTACATTTTCAACATTAATATTCTCTGATTTTAACAGACTATAATTAATTATTTTGGAGGTTATTTTGGGGGAATGGCAAGGGGGGGAAATTCTAGTATTTATTCCTTTAACTTCACAACTGAATATTATTTCTTTTTTCCCCAGAAAATCCCATAGAGCAGAAATTGTCTCTTTAAGACATTCTAATCACAGCCATAGCTTGCTAATTTGACAGCTAACACAAATGGGATTTAAGGTTTTGAATCTGTGGAGAGAAAAAGTAGCTTCAGAATTCAGATACTGATCCAGCTTTCAAGTGCCCTGATCAAGAAGGGTTACATTTTAGGCTTGGAATTTTTTGTTCTGTAAATTGGAGTAGGAGGAGGAGACACCTTTGTTAATTTTTTTTTTTTCTTTGAAAAAAACTTCTCAGGAATGTATTAAGTTCATATTATCATGGTAAGTCTCTCAATAGTTGTGACAATACAGAAATTGAGACACTCAGAGGCAGAAAAATTTTCAAGGTATGAGGGTTTTTAGACTAAAACACACCCAGGAAGTGCTTCCAGCTCAACATCCCTGAAATTGTAAAGTATACTATCTCTCATTTATCTAAGTGGCAAAATTCCAGAAAAGAAGCACAGAATTAGATACTTTCTGTAGTCCCAAAGCTGCTTATAGATCATTAACATGAGATGTGAATGAAAGAGTATTCAAAATATTTGACCCTTTGAATCTCTGAAAGGCAACTATGACATCTACTTTCTGGGGACAGAAAGGGAAATCAGAGCTGCCATCCATTCTTTTTTCTTGAAAAACAGCAGAGATAAATTATAACAATTCAAATTGCCAAAGGAAGTGAAATTGTCACCATGAATATAAATAATTGTCCATTTTGTCCAATATCCTGACTCCTACTCAATATTCATAATGCCAATGAGCCAAGACACACCCCAAGAAGAAGCAATAAACCATTATAGTGGAAGTATATGTTTGACTGTTTGGCTCAGGCACTTTAAAGTGATTTATCTTTTCTAAAACCTCGTATATTTATTGTTCAAAATTCTAATGGAAAAGGGTGCTAAATTTCTTTCTGAATTATCTTAAATTTCCATCTTTGTGACCTTGAATTCCATAATTTCTTTGCATTTCAGGTACAAAACAAAACTCTTGTATACTTGTTTTGAATTTTTTCTATTTGGTGATACTGGATGGGCTCTTAAATCTTGCTTTAGGAGACAGCTTATAGAAGTTTTCAATCCATCTTCTGCATAAATAATCTCAACCTTTCACTCTCCTCGTATAAAAATCTTTATACTCCTAATCAAGCTTGCTGCTTGTCTCAAATCCTTTTATATTGACACTGTATCAGTCTCAAGATATAATGTGTTCCATGCAGCTGTCTATCAGTGTGGAAACACTACTGATTTATTTGATAGTATTATACGTGCTTGTACTGATCAACTTGTTTTCTTTATGCATCATACCACTTCATCCAACTGCAGCCACACTGTGAACAGTAGCCTGCATTGGGCTCTCCATAATAGACTCAATATGGCCTTCAGGATTCCCAAGGTATTAAATCACTCTTTCAACTAGAACCTACAGAATTAATTTTTGCTTCATAAAGCTTGTAAGTAATTCACCACCTACGTCTGGTATGTATGTCAGGGTGCATAAAAACAGCATACATTTATGGGAAAACAGCTTCTGGTTATCATTGAGAATCATAAAGGCTAGAAGACAAGACCAGCTGACCTCTCCGTTATGAAGTCAATTTTTATGCAGAAAGCTTATGAAAATATCCTCATTAATAATTTAGATCACAGAATTAAAAACCTGACCCAAGTGTTAGAAGCTGTCTTGCATGACTTACAATTGCAATTATCCACCAGAAGTGCAATTATGTTCACAATTAACTTGTACTTCCCAATTCATCCAGACTCTCCTTTGTATTACAGACAAGACTTTTGCTAGTTTCCAACACATATAGGTTAATATTAGGTACAGAGAAACAGAACAAAGCCTAAAATCCAGAATCAAAAATTATCAAAATCCTTGCCTATAGACTACTCTAGAATTAGAAGCAGAAACAACTATTGTAAAAGTCTCTAACTTGGTATTAGATGATCCTTTTCTCCATTTTTCACTTCTAGAAAACAATGTAATTCTAATGTTTTTTCATAGTGCAGAAGGAAAGATGGGCTATGCAATAGATAAATTAGCAGCCAGGAGCATACATTTTAAATTCTACTTCTGTCACTTTGGCAATTAAACAAGCCATTTAGAGGAGGTCCAGATTTTGGGAAGGTAATACCTGGAACTGCAATACCCTGGCAAAACAGTTGAGCTAGCTCATATGAAATTGGTTGCATTTAAAGGCAGCACATATTTATTGGTTTATCAGAAGTTTTGTGCCAACAAGTAGCTCTAAGCTGAGCAAGTGAACTGACATCATTCTGCATTTCAGCACACACTGTACTGGCCCAGAGGCAGTGCTAGCCCACCAATCTGTGCACAGCATTTCATTAGAAGATATAAAAATGTCCTTCCTCTTCTTGCACATTTTTCTATTCATTATAAAAGTTATTATTATATTGATTTTTTTTCCTGGAAGATGTCAAAGACAGATTTTCATGTGGAGAATTTGAATAAAAGGCACTTCAATGGTGTAAAGTATAAAGGGAATGCATCTGGTCTGTGTTTCATACAGTGACTGATTCTTACTTTCATATAATGGAGTACTTCATTCTCTCTATCCAAAGTTGATCAGAAAAAATATGTATTTTGGGGGAATTTCACAAGACAAGTTCCCTTGGGGCATATTTAGATATAAATCCTCCTACTCCTCCCCTCAGGCTATTTTTAATTTTAGGTATTGTGAACATTTCTTCTAAAATGTTGATTCAAATTGTTTCCATCTTAATAATTTCCTGTCTAAGAGTTTCTCCCTACTCCATACATATTGATTAATCCAATTAAGTAACATTTTTTTAAGGGAAAACATGTAGGGTTTTAATTAAAAATTTACCTTTATATTCTGAGTGCCAGATCCCAAAATAGGATTCTGCTTAGGCCTGAAGACCTTTGAGACAGAGTAATAGAAATCTAGACAACTGTAGAGTTCATCAGTAGAATTAACATGTTTTAAAGCTAAGGAATTGGCATCCGTCACTCCCCAACCTTGTAAAGAGCCCTCTTCAAAACTCAGATCTCCCAAGCCCTTTTCCTCAAGCCCGAGAGTTGACTGATTAGACAATTTTCTTCCTTTATCTAAGATATTATTCTTGTTCAAGATCTGACATGCTTAATATTTTACGACACTGAAGACCACTGAAAGGATAACATGAACAATACATCTGGTTCCTATCGAAAAATCGAGAACCACCACAACCAGAAAAATGTGCTGCTTAGTCTCACTGAAGAGACTCCAACACCCAAATCTCACAATCTAAAAACCTGTCCCTAGAAAAACTACAAGCAAACTCATACAGGAGCCTCTTTAAGGTCTTTATGATTTTTTATTTCCTAGAATAAGGGATATGCCCAAAAGTTAATTCGTACACAAAAAGCTTAGGAAAAGAATGGGGCAAACTCCTTTCAAACTTATCACTGTATTTAAAAGAAATACATCCTAAAATCAGGCCTAAACAGAGTACAAATTATCTACTCCCAGCAATGTGTATGGGGCTGAAGAACAGGTAGGATACAATTGCACTTAAATCTTAGAGGGAGAAACACTTTACAATACCCTCACACTTGACACGTTGGAGAAGAGGTTTATCTGACTTTCCCTAGTTTAATGAAAGATAGAGTGTAAAGTGGCTTTGTGCAAAAGGAAAAGTTAAAACATCCAGGTGTTAGAGAGCAAAAAGCCTTCAGCCATGAAACAATTTTCTTTACACCTACTTGCTGCATTGTTATTCAAGCAGTGACAGAGGTGTATCCAAGCAAGAGCATTTCATTCTGGACATCACTCTTTGTATCCAAGATTTTCATTCAGGTTTGTCGTAGGGAGTAAACACATTGTACAGATAAAATAAGGCACATAATTAAGTGGCAATGGAAAATACATGTCCAAAGAAGGACAATGAATCTGATGAAGGGCCTGGAGCACAAGTCTTATGCAAAGTGGCTGAGGGGTCTGGGGTTGCTTAGCCTGCAGAAAAGGACGCTCAGGGGGGACCTTATCACTCTGTACAACTGCCTGAAAGGAGCCTGTAGCCAGGTTGGGGTTAGACTCTTCTCCCAAAAAGCCAGTGACAGGACAAGAGAAGCCTTAAGCTGCACCAAGGGAGGTTTAGGTTGGACATTTGAAAGAATTTCTTCACAGAAAGTGTGAGGCAATGTTGGAATGGGCTGCCCAGGGAGGTTGTGGAGTGACTGCACCTGAGGTGTTAAAGAAAAGACTGGATGTGGCACTCAGAGCCATGGTCTAGTTGATATGGTGGTGTTAGGTCATAGGTTGGATTTGATGACCACAGAAGTCTTTTCCTACCTAAGTGATTCTGATTCTGTAAATGTGTTAACCAAAACATGAGGTCCACTCATTTTTTCTTATTTTGTTTGGAGAGGAGGAACTGTTAAAACATGGAATTTTCAGCTTAAAGTTTCACATTAAATAGGACTCATACAAACACTTCAAGAACCAATCTAAAATACTCCACTGCTCTTGGACCTTAACCCTACCATGGGATAGTTTTGGGATCGGTAACTAGCAGACTGGGAAATAATTAAAATTAGGACTAATTTTTGAGTACTGAATAACCCAGCTGAAGAGAATACATTAGGATATACAATAAGATAGCTTTCAAAATAGCCTGGATAGAGTACATCACCTAGATTCTCAAGAGCTCATTAAATGCAGCAAATTACTATTCCTGTCCCCCAAACTCTCCAACTTTTGTGGAGTTTACTAGGTGAACTTGATCAGAGCCCCTACCTGAATCTACTTTTTCAACAGCCAGCCACCATCACACTATGCTGCTGCAAAGTCCTACAAAATAGTCATTTTAATTGTAAAAAAGAATACAACTCAAGGTCTTTATTTTGTCTCCAGGCATAAAATATCCTCATTCACAATATGAATATCATCCTTTAATTTCAAGAACTTGCATTTTCTCAAAGTTAGAGCATACTAGACGTATGAACAATAGATGAAGAGATGAGCACCACTGAATGCAAGGAAAATATTTCTTCACAATTATACAAAGTAGATTAAAACTAAAAATGAGATTCTAGTTTTACCTTCCTTTACATGTTCACAATCACAACTACTTATAGCCAACATTATAATTCTATTATACGAAATAGGAATTTAAGTCTCTGAAAAGCCCATTCAAGACAGAAAGAAGGTAAGGCAGCCTCTTTAATTAACATATAAATAATACTCACATGCCTACAGAATTTCCTAAAATTCATGCCTCCAGAATTCCATGCCTCTAATTAATGCAAGAA
>WBNO01020121.1:35104-62959 GCA_013400575.1 Peucedramus taeniatus
ACCAAACCATTAAGCTTTGTCATCACTCAAATAACAGAATATCTTCTAAAAGCAAAAGTGCCACACCATGCAACAGCACGACATGTGCGGTAGTAGATAAAAACTTTAAAACATATGTACATCACAACCACACTCTAAATGTAAATTTGAGAAGCAAGAAAGTCCAAATGGCATTTAGCAAGTAAATAAAGTAGTCAGAAAGACAATGATCTGAGACCTCTGCTTTTAATTTGTGGACCTGGTTTAAACTCTTGCCTTCCCAAACCTAGTTTTTGTTTTATCTACTCATTGCATTCAGTCTTAAAACTAGACTGCAAGCTGTCAGAGTTGGTAAGGACCTGGTTTTTTTATTCTTACTATTAGTCTGTAGGGTGTCTGGAACAACAGGGCACGACTTTAGATTGGGTTTCCAAGGCACCGCGGCTCATACAATAAACAATAATAGTTACCACAGCAGCTAGGAAAAAACAACACCTTTGCTGCTGCTCAAGTGTGAGCTGGTGTCAAAACACCCCTTGTTTTTACTAGTGTGGAAATGGGCAAAATGTAGCCATAGCAGAAACTTGACTGAGTGTATATTTATTTGGGAATGTAATGCTTCCAGGTTTTAAAAGCACTGTCATTACTTTCAATGAAGGGAATTAATTTTCTAGTGCGAAATACTCTATTTCTTTGCCTTCTCCAGCCACAAGAGCACAAACAGTACACGAGCATAAAGAAATGGGACACAATGGTGTTGTCTTCCTATCCATCACCCTACAGACACCATGGAGAGCCAAATACAGTTGCTACACTGACAGCCAAGCTAATCTGGTGAACGGCCACCTAAGCGAGTCTGGGCCTGGTGGAAGAGGAGGACACGCTACTGAATGCACAATTCCAAAAATTCATAAATATAGGGTTTCAATTGTTTCTACATTTGTGATGCCTAAAACAATCTCTTTTGTTATATTTCAATTTTTTTCCTGCTTTACCATAATTTATAGTTCTTCATCCTAGCTGGGATTTTTCCCAGCTTAAACCATACTGAAAAAGAAGCTGGAATTAAACAAGTATTTTTTTAGACTTGTGTGGTAAACTCTACTGTGGCCAGGGCAACTTCATCACTACGGGATGGGAATATTCTTTGAAAACAAACAAACAAACAATCAAACAAACAAAAAAAACAACCAAAAAAAAAAAAGAAAAAGAAAAAAAAATATCCAGTCAGGTAGACAGACTATCATGTCTTGGAAAAGAAAATTACTGCAGATTTGAAAACCCTAAGTCTCTGATTTTGAGTTTCTGCATGGTTAACTTGCAACATTAACAACTATGCTAATTTCAATTTCCAGGAGGTAATTTTGCAAATAGATATCCTTTTATTGCAGTACTATCTCCCCTGCAGTGATGCACCTGCAATGAATTCCCACGTGGAAGAGGAGGCAAGTAAAGAGCTGAAAAACAAGAACGGAATGTGGCTACAAAATGGAAGCCTAGTATCACCTTCTGTTTGTGATCTTTGAAGGTACAACAGTAGAACAGAAGCACAGACTGTCAGAATTGCAAAAAAATATCCCAATTCATTTCATATGTATCTATATATCTATGTCAGACTTGGACAAGAGAAAGGATACATTTGTGCCTGCACAGGCAAACAGCCATCAGATACATCTTGCGGACTAGAATATACCCTCTTATGACAATAAGCAGCACACTTATTGAGGTTGGTTCCTTTTCTTTCTAGAACTGTAAAACAATACTCATAAAGCTGTTAGAATTTAACCCAACCTATAGACTCAAGTTACAGTATTTCAAGATTGAATCTAATGCAGACAATAGGGCTACAACCCACAGTACTTTTGCGGTGTTTGGTGAAAAACTGGTGAAAGGGCAGGACACCAATAAAATCTGAACTTTGCTCTACCACTTCCCATAACATTATGTGTGAGACTTAACGCTAAGTATCTTGGCACTTCCAACTAGACAGATTTACTATAGCAACGGAAGAAAGAACTATATATTTAAATTGGGTGTTCTCAAACACTTCCCACTGGTCACTTGCTCCCCAGAAAGGGAACTTTTGAATAACAGCTGTCCATCGTTGCACTGCAGATGACTTCTGTCATGCAGCTGCTTAGTTTGCTATGAGTGGCCTTTGAAAATACTGTGTACAGCACTCTGGAAGAAGCCTCTTAGAATTGCTCAGAGAAAACTCAGACATTTAACAGAGGAAAAAACTTCAGCAGGGCCCAGATTTCACCGTGACAAACAAGGACATTCTGACCCACTTTAACTTTCAGAATTTTTGCAAGTATTACCTTAATACAAACAAAGTACTTGGTCTAAAATACCGCAGCTTCCATAATCAGGAATATTTTTAGACCATATCTCTACTAGAGTTATTTTATTAATAAAAAAATCATATCAAAGTTTGTGCAGGGAAACAATTCAAGAGTGAAAGTTCTGCAGGAGGCATGTTTTATTCAGACCTGAAGCTATAGCAAACAATTGAAAAATGTGTTTGATGAATAATCTCATTCCTCAGGCATTCAGGTATCTTACAAACAGTAGTATTAAACAGCTTCAAGGATCTGGATTAGCAGAAACAACAGCTCAAATTTTTCTAATGTCTCCAATGAATATGGTAACCTAAATAAACTGTAAAATAGATTTAGAGAGAGATAAAAAAAATTGCATGGCTAAAAATTTCCACCTATACAGAAATCCAACACCACGTCTACTATCATGAAGTCCCACTTATATTTCAAATGAGGAATTGGCTAGCAACAGTATAATATACATCTTGTATCTCCTTCTAACAAGTTTACCATATGAAAAGTTGGCAAAAAAAAGTGCAGTCCTAAGCGCTCCACATACTGCCTTTCATACTGAAGGTACTCTACATGTTGTCCCTGTAACTCCTAAACCATTTTTTTGTTCGCTTTGAAAAAGAAAAACAAACAAACGAACAAACAAACATGTAGTACTGCAGAATGTTGCTAGTATTGAGAAAACAGATGTGTGACTATTGCTAAAGTCTTCGTGGGATTTTGTTGCTCAAAAGGAATGTTACAGCAACAGAGCAGAGACAATTTGACTGAAGGAGATACTTTTGAGAAGGAACTGGACAGGTGAAAATCTAGTTTCATGTAGAGGCATCAGCCTCAAAGAGAATCTTACTAACACAGCTAAGATGCATAGCACT
The DNA here is from genome assembly GCA_013400575.1 of Peucedramus taeniatus. Classification (NCBI taxonomy): domain Eukaryota; kingdom Metazoa; phylum Chordata; class Aves; order Passeriformes; family Fringillidae; genus Peucedramus; species Peucedramus taeniatus. The sequence goes on from WBNO01020121.1 coordinate 38,292, forward strand.
CCTTCTACACACATATGGTATTTACTCAATAAATGAGGCAAGACGTTAGGAAGATTTCATGAAGCCCCTTCCCTAAGCAATGTTCTGTTTAAGAATGAAAGGTAAGCACCTTACTCTTGATAAGCATTTCTCAAAAAAAATTGTCATTTACGTTACTTACATGATTGAAGTTAAAGTACCTGTATTTGCTAGTGCAACATCATTAATAAAACAAAACTGTTTTTAAATACTTGTATTCCTTTGTGTACATACACACACGCTTTCTTCATCTGTAAATATATATATATACAAACACAAAAAGATTTATAAAATATACACTCTACTTGTAAGCTCAAGCAAGGAAAGAAACCCTCAGAATTTACTTTCCATATAAAACCTAAAGACTAGCTGTTAGCAACAAATATGACACCATATGTGTGACTTTGTGTTGACTATCTAAGTGAAAATTTTGTCCAACACATAGGCCCCATATTATGAGGGAGAGAAATAATAGTTTATGTAGAATATGAGGTGTGAGGAAGGCAGCAGGATTAACTTCTTCATGTGTCTAAAATAGTTACTTCTAAACAGAGATACTGATGCTTCATGTCTACAATATTCTTCTCATAAATCAGGTTACATTTTGCAAAGTGGGGTATTGAAATAATTCCTAGGTTCTTTTATGCAATTTTTACAGGGAATTGAAAGAACCGGGCTCCATTTAAAAATGGATGTTAAAATATCACTTCAAGGATACTGTAAAAACCACTGTCAAGCCTTTTTTTTTTTTTTTTTTTTTTTTTGGTAGTTCCAGTGAACTCAGTTTGTCATAGTGGATTAAAAGATACTGTTTAAGAATAGGAGAAACCACTTGATCACCTAACAAAAGACATCAAATTCCATTCTGCTGCTCATGTGCAGAAATCAATAACACCCTTTACTATAGCATATTTTCTACAAAGACCCAAGTCTTGTGTCAAATGCACCAGGAGAAGCAACACACTACCCTGGGTAGAATAGCTCCAACTGCTACCAACTCTTGCCTGTCTTTACAGCTATTTGCTTACTTTTTGCTTCCTTTATTTCATTTCTCTCTTCTACTCAAATAAAAGGTGGTAGAATTATACTTTAACAGACAATATTCTCCATGCATTAAAAAAAAAGTAGGACCTTTAAGCAAACCACTTTTCTTTTTTTTGATAAACTATGTTAAAGGAGCCCTGATGGTGCCTTTATAAGGACTTCACTGCCAACCTCCAAATATTAATTCTTCTCTGCTCACTTTCTGAATTCTCAATTTCTCCCTAAAGTCATTCAAACTTAAAAATGTGCACAAAAAGGTTGTACTAGTATTGTAGCATCAGTCACATCAATTTTGAATGGATAGTCAAAATGACCTCTTTGCATCATTTTGTACATTCAGCTCAAATATAAATCACCTTAGCTGTCTTAAAATGCTTCTCGACCAGGATCAGCAGATAACTCAGAGTCAGTGTTTTTCAGGATATTACTCCCCATTACACTGACATGCCTAGCATCTGCTTAATTAAAATAGCCTTTATTTAAAATGGATTCAGCTTTTCAAGCAATCTAACTCAGTCCTTAGGACTGGTCTCACTTATCACCTTTCAGCAATTGTCCTTTTCATCAGCAAGGTTATGTTTACTTCAGTGTTAGTCATGAAGATAATTAAAAGGCAGAGTTGAAACCCAGCTGAAATTCACAAAAAGCTCTTCATTTTGATGTTTCACTGTTAATGACTGCTTTTCGTCAACTACAATTTCTTAGTAAATTATCTTTTAGTTGAGCTTTATGAGTACTGAATATTGTTGATCTCACCAGTCCTAACAGGAACAATGTCACATTTGGCCCAGTATGATTCAAAATGGGCTAACATCAGTTGCTTCAGAGAAAGAGTTAAGCAACATTAAAAAGTAGTTATGCATCACCCTGCTTCCACACCCACACTCTCAGAGGCTAACTTATCCAAGAAGTCCAGAGGCATATAAGCTTCAATAACACTACTGTTACTATAGTTGTTCATATTATACATCCATTAAATAACCATTCTTTATTCTTTGGCTTTTTAAAACATATCACAATACTCTTAGTCTCTGTAACATTATATGGCAGGACAATTCAGATGTTATGCATTACTGTGTGCAAAAATATAATGAATCAATTTTGAATTTTCTACAGTTCAGTTTCATTTTTCCTCAGGGGTTGCAACTGGAGTTTCCTGCAGGAAGGGACTAGATCCAAAGTTGGCACCTTCCAGAAATTTCTAAGACAATAAATGCTACAAAATGAAATAATTTGGCTCTTCAGCAAAGCATCTGAGTATCTTAATTCAACAATATTGGTCCCTGAACGAGCCAATGAGACCGCTCACTGGCCTATTACCTGCTTTTGCATATGTTCAGATTATTTTGTCATTTATCCATGTTAGCTACTCACCTCTTGGACTCGCTCTTAGCTCTCCTGAGTATTTCTGTATACATACTGCCTGCTGTGGATTATGATAATTTTATTGGCCTCCATAGAGCTGGTTTCTCCATTTTCCCTAGGCTATTTGGCTTCAACGGTCTTGTCAAACAGTCATTGCAAGCTCAGTCTAACCATTTTTCTTCATGCTCTGTATACATCTACAAAATAATAACTATCGTGTGTTCCAACTGTGTATAAATTAATAATGCATGACTGTATTATAATATATCCATGTACTATGTCTGCACACACAGTAATTCCTGACTTAAAACCAAAACTTTAACTGTTTTCACAAAAAGGTGAGTTTTAGTCTAAGTTTTTTTCATTGGAATAGAACTAAACATTTTGAGAAAACCATTCACAATGGAAACAAACTACTATACATTACAGTGTGCTTTGCATCTTTACCAATATTAAAACTGTTACAATTAATTTATTAATGGACTGGTACTTACCTCTAACATTTGCATTTAGAAATGCTGAAATAATTCTGAGTTTATTTTACATTGTTTTCATTGCTGACCTTAAGTAGCAGCCAAGCACCAAACAGCTGCTTGCCCATACTCCCCCTCCTCCAGCAGGATGGGGAAGAGAACAGGAAAAGAGAAAGTCAGAAAAATTGTGGGTCAGGACACAGGCAGTTTCAGCAGTAAAGGAAAAAGAAAGAAAAATAAACCCAAAGCAAACAAACAAACCAACCAACTAAAAACCAAAAAAATACAACCCAGATAATGCAAAGGCAATCACTCACCACCTCCCATAAGTAGACATGCTCAGCCACTGGTAGCAACAGCTACCCCCTCAAAAAAGCAGGGACATGCAATGAGTAAGCTGAAGAAAATGGGAACAGGGGAAAAGAGAGTGCCTTGGCACTACAAATACTACTCAGTGATAGCTGAAACACTGGCGTGTTATCAACACTGTTTCAGTCACAAATCCAAAACACAGCACCATAGAGGCTGCTATGAAGAAATTTAACTCAATTCCCATAATATACAGTGCACTAAGACACTGTAAGACATAACTAGAAATTATCGCAGCTCTGACTGCAGTGAGATACTGTCATATTTTGCTGCAATAATGTCTCTTGCATGCTTTTGTCGTTGGTCATCAGCCTAAATCGTGCATTGATTTTCTGCAGTTTCATTTAAGAAGAAACATACACACCTCTCTGCTATGCCTCCTAGTCTGGGAGACATTAAACAACATTTTGGTTTCTGCACAGTCCTGACACCTCAAGGGCTCAGCAGCATTAAAGGATAGCCAACACCTCTGCTTGAGCTCAGATCTGTGCTTTGTGAAAGCATCTCTCTAGTCCAAATTCTTTTACAAATCAAATAGCAGCATCCTGTGATCTCCTCGATAATCCCAGCTGCTTGCTCTAAGGGGTTTTGAAAATTCATTTGACTACTTTGACAACGGAAAGTTTGACTGCCTTTGAACCTGCTTTCAAAGACAAAGTTATACAAGTCAAGCTATTGCCCATGGAGTATTCTGGTTAACTTTGACAATGATGGATACCTTTCATGACCATTTCCTAGATCCCTTATGCCTACATTTCACAACTGTCCTTAATGATGAATGACAGTCATCTGCAATGAATGACAATTTTCCAGTATTCTCATCCCTGAAGAAATGGCATTGTCATCACATATTCTTGCTATAATTTATCAGGCTGAAGAGATACAGAGTCTCTGATTACTCAATTCTTTATTAATGTAATAACTTAAACAAATACTATTTTATACATTTTGAGATGCAGATGGGAAAGTATATCAAGTTGTTAGGTAGAATATATACTGTCTTCATTACTTTAGGAACTGTAAATCTTACTCTTTAATGAAAATGCAATGTGAAGAAGACAGATTGTTATGATTTGAAACTAGTTCAGACGTCCTAGCTGAATCTTGAAGAAATAAATTGACTTATAAAATAAGGAATATTCAAAACTGTGTTTTGAATAAAAGTCTCATTCTCACCATTGACAAAAGCAATTTTATTTGCTTAGTGAGGTTTTTTTAGTTTTATACACCTACACCTTCACCGATTCAAGATGGAGTAGCCCAGCAAACACATCCTCTGGAAAAAGTAATCTATTCAAGCTTGCTCTTTGTGAGAAAAGGTCTCACCTTAGACCACCATTATTGTAAATGATTATTTATTACTGGCAGATTCAATTGAATTTATCTTAACAAATAAAGAACGCTTGGCTGAAAATTGTTATTTCTGTTACAGTAACATTAAGGGTCCACAGATCAGGACTTCCCTGTGCCTGTACTTTATAGAAACATAATGAAAAGTACTACACACAGAACAAAGTGTTTGACATCTAACCAAAGAAAACTATAATCTAAATGTCAATCTTCCAATAGAAAGAAAAGTGAAAAGTATAGAAACATGAAAATCCCAGAACCAATATGAAAACATTCATCAACTTGATGGGCACTGACATTAGAGAACTTGAGTCTTGGATTTTGTAATGGCATCACCTTATGATCATTAGTGATGATTAGTGATTCTTCTTATGAAGAGAATTTTTAAAAGAGAAAAATCTTCCTGAGTTTTCAGAAGCATTCACAAGGACCTCTTCCCAGGCTTGCAGGGCAGAAAAAGAGAAAGCATGAAGGGCTTTTCTTTAAAACAAGATGTAAAGGAACCTAAAATAACATGCCACTTAAGAAGATGAATGAGCTCCTCCTACAAGGGGAACCAGATTCTTTTTTTCTTCTTTTGAATTGTATGTGGATGAACATGAAAGTACTTTTCTTATAGTGTAGAGATTTTATATCTGTGGTATATGTCTGCAATATTTATCCATTTACACTATGAGACAAAGAGGATAATTAGTTTCCAGGGACTGGTACAAAGCAGTAAGTCAATGCTGCTGCAGTGAGAGAATGCACGTGTACACAGAAGGGGGAGAAGATGACTGTGAAGAGAGAGAGGTAAATCACAGCGGACATATAAAAACTACTTCCCAAGGCAGACACAAAAAATGGAATTACTAGATGGTAGCAAGAAGTATTGTCCATCTGCTTGTGTATTCCTCAACTTTGGGAACTTCATGCATGCGTACATTTGTATTTTTGATCTTTATAAATCTAGTTGCTTCAGAAGGCACATCATTTTTTACTTACAGGCTGATTCAGCACCATTTGTATGGTCCAGGTGTGCTGCCCGTGGAACATAGGGCATCTTCTCTGAGTCCTGCAGCAGCTTCAGAAAAACCTTTCATGAAAAGTAGAAAAAAGTAATTTACAATCAATTTTCTAAAACTATTTACATATATATATATTCATATTATATATATGTTATACATATATCCTAAACTATCTAGACTGTCAGAAATTACTATTGACTGCTGTAAACACCTCGCTGGAATATGACTATAAAATTAGTCAAGCTCTCTAGTTAAAATCTTGTGGATAAGGAAAATGAAATAAATGTCAATAGATGCAAAAACACCCATGCAAAACATTGCTGACCCATGAACACTACTATCTGCAAAGAATTTTCAATAGGCTGTCTGCTCTTGATTGACTTTTTATGCTCCTAAGCCTTGGTATGTGTTGGAACTCAGTTACTGCAGTTTTTACCAAGGAAACAGCTTGACTCTCCTCTGATGCTCCACCTAGAAGTCTATGGGCACAACTAGAACTGTTATCAAAGAGTTTTAGTTTTATTAGAACATCTAAATCTAATGTGCAAAATCCCACAGAGCTGAGAACCTACAGATTCCAGTGAATTCACAGTGTCTAGGGACACTCAGGAAACGTTCCTAGATATGTGCAAGTACATGGACAATAATGTTACTGAAAGACATTTAAAGGACAAGGCAATCATCAGAGAGAGCCAAGGTGAACTAAGTCTTGCAAAACTAATACTACAGAAAGGACTGGGCAACAATGTGTGTTTTGTAGCAAAACATTAGTGTGCATACCCCAAACTGGGTAGAGATGATAGGATCCTGTTACCTAAAATTGTCACGAGAAAAACTGAAATTATTTTTTTATAAGAGCAACAATCTAAAAATATGCACTAGATTGAATTTAAAAGGAATAAATTTTCCAAAGTAGGGGAATGCATGTCATAAGGGACTTTTAGTTAAAATTATAAAAACCCGGCAGTTATAGAAACCTCATAATAACAAGGTCTATTTAAATGATATATATACTTTGCCAAACAGATTTGTGTTCAACCTATTATTTCTTCCTTAAATCTGTATCACAGTTCTGTTCCACATAAAGCCCTTTGAATTTCATAGACATGCATTTTATTTATGCATGTAAATAAACATGGCTGTACAAAGGCTGTACCTCAGCCTTACAGAAGCTTGAAATGGCTTTCATAGCGAGCCTTATTCACACACTCCCCATTTCTTGTAAGCTCAAACTAAAAACACAATTAACATTTTCTTATCTTAACCTGAACTGCAATTTAAATAGTGATCTAAGAACCTCAGATAAAAAGAAAGAAAGAAAAATTTAAAGAAAATACAGGTACCATGAGCATCTCAAATTAAACAGAAAAAGAACCAAATTTTTCCTTTGTCTTGATGAAAGTTTTCTTCTGCTCTTTCCTCTCTGTTTGGGTTGAGCTGCAAGACAGATTATACCCACAGTGCAACTTTCAGAAATCATTAAGAAACCATTTATTTCTTCCCACAAAAGAGCCTGATATCAGCTATAACAAAAAAAATTCCTTGTTTCCAAGAAGCTCATACAATAGACAATAAAAACCAGTCAATGTGAAGTACTTTATAGCTCTTGAAAGATATTTCTTGGCTTTCTAAGGTCTGACTGTTACAAAAACCATATTTTGCTTAGTCAATATAATTGCCATGTAACAGTGGTTATTGATTGCATTTGTTACCTGCCAGTTTTCAGGGAACAACTTTGGCCATTAACAACTGCAAGGCCAGAAATTTCTGGCCTGATATTTCTGTATTAGACCCTGGAGGCAGATCCTGACAGTCTAAAGCCATATTCTAATTTTTTTTCTTGGACCTGCTTGCTCTGAACACCAATTCTGTCAAGCAAACCAAACTAAACTGCAACAACTGCAACAACTGAATCATAGCATCACTGAATGCCATGTTTGAAGGGACCTTTAAGATTGCCTAGTTTCAACCCATCTGCCACAGACAAGAACATCTTCCACTGGACCAGATTCCTCAGAACTCCATGCAGCCTAGTCTTGAACACTTCCAAGGATGGGACATCCACATCTTCTCTGGACAGCCTGATACACTGCCTCACCACCCTCAGAAAATAGAATTTCTTCCTAATGTCTAATTTAAACCTACTCCCCCTTGTCCTATCAACACATGCTCTTGTAAAAAGTCCCTCTCTGTCTCATAGGCTCCCTTCAGGTACTAAAAGGTCACAATTAGGTCACCTCAAAGCCTTCTCCTCTTCCAGCTGAACAATCCTAACTCTCAGCCTTTCCTCATGGGAGAGGTTCTCCATCCATTTATTCACCTTGGTGGCCTCCTCTGGACTCGCTCCCTGTCCCTTGTGTGCTGGGGACCCCAGAGCTGGATGCAGCACTGCAGGTGGGGTCTCACCAGAGCAGGGGGGCCGAACCCCCTCCCTCCCCCTGCTGCCCATGCTGCTTTGCATGCAGCCCAGGACATGGTTGGCTTTCTGGGCCATGAGTGCCCATTGCCAACTCGTGTCCATCCTCTCATCCACCAGCACCCCCAAGTCCTTCTGGGCAGGGCTGCTCTGATCGGTTCATCCCCCAGCCTGTGCTGGTACTTGGGATTATCCTGACCCAGGTGCAGCACCTTGCACTTGGTCTTGTTAAACCTCATGAGAGTCCCACAGGCCCAATTCTTGATCCTGTCTAGCTCCCTCCAGATGGCATTCTGTCCTTCAGATGTGTCAACCACTTGGTGAAACCACAAAGTAACTACACCTCTGTGGCTAGGACAATGCCTACGCTACAAAACATTGCCTGCATATGTTTACTTCAATATGTTTACTGTCAAAATAGCTGCAGACACATTTTCTTATTTAATCTCATTAAGTTACTGTAGAGAGGATGCAGCTATACCTTAAAAAAAAAAAGAGAGAGAAACCCACCAAATGCTTTTCTAATTCATCCTATGTCTGTTGTAGCTTCACTGACACATACTCTGATACAGCTGTAAAGGCAGAAGGCCACCTGCATTGCCCAGTCTTCCCCATGGTATCCAGTTTTCAAACATCCTCTTAAGAAAGAGAATCATTATGGACTACATTGTACAGAAGGTATGATAATTTACCTGATGTTGCACCAGATATTGTGGACAGAAGTAGTATTAGCCTAACAATGTTATTAACAGAGAGAGTACCCTCTGAAACACACAGGTATGGAAAAGTCAGGATTAGGCATCATGACAAAGAGACAGCATGTTCTTGCTATATCTAAATGAAGGTGTATTCTAGACCTGAGCAGAGCATCCTTTCCCAACATACCTTAGTAACTTCTGCCTGCTCAGTTAGACAGAGCACAGTGTTAATGACACAAGGCTGTGGGTTCAATCCCTGTATGAGCCATTCACTTAAGACCTGGACTTGATGACCCTTTTGGGTCCCTTCCAGCTTAAGATGTCCTTTGAAATTCTGTAATTCTCTGAAATTCTGTTTAATGTCTGTTTTGACTAGCAAGTTGGTATCTGACTAAGGACTTGTCCAAAAGCGCTTTTTGTCCTTGAGGAAACAATCTGGCCAAATGACAACATCACAGTGAAATAGATTAATGTGATTGTGCCATCACCAGAAGTTGCTGGACCACCCTGCATCTCACTAGTAGGTGCTCATCATTTCAAGGAGGTATAAGGCTTTCCCTGGAAAGTTTTGACACAAACTCTCAGGTCATTTCAAGGAAAATAATTTAAAAGCAGTACTCAATCAACAGACTTTGACACATCTTATTTTGAAAAGATGTAACAATCGTTTTGTTCTCTCATCAAAGAAAAGCAAGAAAGCAATAAGCTTTGAAATCTCCAGAGTTGCCAGAAAGTGAAACAGCATCCTCCAGAGAGCTCTTAGTATATGCTTAATTGAATTAACTACCCTTCTATTCTCCTTTTGGTTCTACTAACACTTTGGATTACAAGTATTATAAAATACACAAATACAAATGCTTGGAAAAGATATCTAAAACCTAAATTTGAGCAAATACAGTATTAGTGAGATTTAAAGGTGTCAGAAACTGATTTGTTAGAACGTCAAGATTCCTTTGAAATATGAATGGAAGTCCATTTTCCCTCAGTGAATACGATTTTCAGAGAATGTGAGTGTCCCTCAGAATGAAAAAGAATAATAGTGAGCGTATAAGAGAACAAAAAGAAATTATAAAAAAAATTATAACACATTTCTTCCTTTAAGGCCAGGTTTCTTTGTTTCCAGATTGAACTGCTTGAATAGATTAAATAGTGTTATTATGTGCTATCCTTTCAGTTCCCAATGCAAAGAGGCTTTTGATAAGATAATAGAGAATTGAGGTTTTAACGACAACTAATGATGAGATGCAGAGATGACAGAAATCAACCCAAATTAAGGCATTACATCTTCGAACTGAAGAATGATACATTAATATCTAATACCACATTTAAAGATGTTTTAAACTTCCCCTTCACAAAACAGCTAAAGGCAAGCTCTCAACTGAGTCACAGATTTAGCTCACTGAGGAATCTTCCTCATACCCATGACAATTTCTCATTTACTTTATACATGGCAGTTCTGGAAAGTCCTGTGTTATCTCATGGGGATGTAACCCTAAAGTATTCTCAAAACATACATTACCTCTAAATCTATAATATTTGGCAGTGAACAATATTATTCCTTATACCATGTTAATCATCTTCTATAAGAAAATAAAAACTTTTCAAAGAATTGTTGACTTGCCTCATAGATTTGTATCCCAGGAATCTAATTTATTTCATAACATTAAATAAAATGTTTATTAAACTTGTAAACTATGTGTGATAGGAGACTTCCTATCATACATAGGAGACAAGTTCAGAAAAGCTCTTATCGTACATAGGAGGTAAATTGAGACAAGTTCATCACTTGAAGTGAAAAAAAATTATTTCTAAAAGATCTGTAGTACTTGGATAGTGGTGGTTTAGGGAATCTTGTAATTTAGAAATTATAGATGGGGTAAAAAGAGTCCAAGGGATATAAGCTCTTGCTTACATGGCTATTTACACAGAGCTAAATTCAGAATGATGAAGATGCATAACAGACTCTCTTCCTCTGATCCATTTCGTATACACACACACATGTACATGTACATATATGTGTGTATATATGTTGATGTATACATATATCAAAGACTTTCTGTCTCGGTATGCACAGAAAATATTCTTTAGGTATTTCATCACATTTTGGCTAAGTCCTAAGCTTCCTAACTAGTAAGTTGGAAAGTATTCTTAGCAATTTTTTTCTGTCCCAAGAGCCACCTGAGCTGAGTCACCAGACTTGAAAGCCCAAAGCTTGTTCCAATGCTATGGGTTTAGGGACAACACTGTTTCTCATAAAGTCAATGACACATTACATTTCCCTTAACTTAATGCAGAAACAAACCTATAAGGGTTACACAGTTCATCAGTCTTCACATTAGATTCTTAAAATTAAAAATATGTCATAGTAGAGTGGATGCTGAAATTAACAAAAAGAGAGCAAAACTATAGAGCAAAACTATAAGTTATAGATTTTACCTGATTTGGGAGGTTTTGTTTGTTTGCTTGCTTTTTTTTTGCCTTTTTTTTTTTTAACATGCTTCTCACAAGAAATTGTGCAATATAAAAGATACAATCAAGATTCTCAAACCAAGAAAATGTCATTACACAGAAAAAATACAAGTACCTCTTCCAAAGTTGTGTCAGAAATACCATAGCCAGTCACATGTAGATGCTGGAGGCTTTGATCTAAAGCTTGAAAAAGACCTTTAAAAGAGGTCTTATCTGCCCTTTCTGGGATCACATAGGTCAGCTCAGTCCCACTGTTCTCTTTCAAGAAGGCTTCTGGAATGTGAGTCTGTACCAGAGAAGTGACCTGAACAATATGCTTAGGGTCCTGGATTTCAAACACAGAGGGCTATGAAGAAAGAAAGATAATCATGAAGAAAAAAATTAAATATTACCAGCAGTATTTGTCTTAATATTAGCATTCATGCAGGAAAAATTCCACTGATGAAACTGCATCACAGCTGGGATACAGAAACTACCTCCCAGGAATAAAGAAAAGTGAGACAAGCCCGTTTTCAGCTAAATACTGATATTCACCATTTTCAAAGCTGCCATTGTGTTACTCTAAATAGCAATAATAATACCACCCACCCAAAACAACCAAGGAAGCTGATAAAAACATGCTTTGCTGGTTCTCTAATAATCATATTGCTAAACATATTACTTCCTGGCAGGGACATACATCTCCCTTAAAATATACTTGGCAGGCACTCTCCAGTTCAGTACAGTACATTTTAAACTCACCTTTTTTATGAGTGTTAGACTGTGTCCCTGGCCATATGTCTCCCTCAGATAGGAGGGAGAACCACAGCACCTCAGCTGGCCACGTTGCAGGATGGCAATGCGATCACTGAGCACCTCAGCCTCGTCAAGATGGTGAGTGGTAAAGATCAGTGTGCAACCTGCATGAGAAAGATTGGCACATGTCTACAAAACCTGGCTTCCAGAGAAATCCCTCACAAGGGTCCTTTAGCCTTAGGGAAACATCTTTTTGGGACTCTTCAAAATCTTAACTACAGGACAGAAACAAAATATGCTGTCAGAATTACAAATTGAGTTAGATTCAGTTCTAAACTTACTTTGCCCTGTTTTATACATAGCAAACAGTATTAAGGCTTTAGAACCTCCAGCTGTTTTAAAAGCTTAAAAAGTTCCTTAAAACAACATAACAGCAGTGTCTCTTCCAATGGATCATCCAATGTGAGTTACTACAGCTAATTGAGTGCTCACTAGCTGAAGAGTTTGCTTCCCACAATCAATTTTAGAATTAGTGTAGCAGACTGACTGATTAATATATTTTCATTAGAAGTGCATAAGCATCTATATACAGGTATATGCAAAATGGGAAACAGAAACCAGAAAGTAACTTTGAGAAGCTGAAGAGAGGGGAGAGACTTTAGGACAGGAATTAGAACTAAGCTCAATCTTTTTTTAAGATTGGGCATCTTTCTGTACAATAGCAGATAATTCTTATAATGTCATTTGACTTGCCTTAAAGTCACCAAGATCAACTAAATGTTTCCTCAGAAACTAATGTATATAGCTTCTGATAATATTTTGACTACACTTTGACTATCCGGTTTAAATTTATTGGAAAAAAAATCCAGAAAAAAAAAAAAGAAGCAAATTTTGCGCATAAACTTAGTACCGGCTTTGTACTTCAGAAGAACATCCCAGATACTACGGCGAGAACATGGATCTACTCCACTGGTGGGCTCATCCAGAACAACTGTCTTTGAGTTTCCAATAAAGGAGATGGCAATTGACAATCTCCTTTTCATTCCCCCAGAAAGGGCTCCAACAGGTTTGTATTGATGTTGGGATAAATTCACATCTTCCAGAGCTCTGAAACAGGACCAATTTTGAAAATGCTTTTCTAGTTACATTCTGTCCACTCAGAGAATAACTACTGAAAAGTCATTGTAAATGGAAAGAGATAAAATCACTACCTCTTGTCTGATTATATACTTCGGTATCAAAAACAAATAGGAAAAAAAATCTCTACCTACAAAGCATAAATGCTTATCATTCTCAGATGCACAGATTTTAAATAATATTGTAAAGGAAAATTTTAAATTAAAACTAATAAAATGAATACTAGTTTGTCCAACAACTTCAGCAAACTCCAGATTATGGCCCCTTTAAGTAATGATAAAGACTGCTGGTTTCATGAAATAAACTGATTATTGATCCCTGGGTAGAATAATACTGTCTAATCAAATCAAATCTAATTCCTATGTTAAGGACTGGGAGATATCTTACAGATGTTTCTAATTCAGTCCTTGCGCTTGCAAGATGCTGATCTTGCATCTGAGCATGATAGGGAAACATGATTAATAAAGGCAGCACTATTAGACCTTTAACTTATTTCTCATCACACAGCATCCAGTCACTGACCTAAGATGCTATCAGCTTGGCAAGCAAGACATAGAAGGCTCAACAGTCCTAAGCTAAACTCCTGAATCATTTCAGTGAATAAGTGTGCCAGTCTGAGTGACTAAGCAATGTCATTTACCCTGAGAGAAATTTTTAGAAAATTCTCATTTTTAATAAAACACACTTCAATAGCTGTTCTATAGATGTAATGAGGAAAATTATTCTTAATCTCTTTAGAAGCTCACTTTTCAGTTACTAAAAAGCTTTTGTTTCATTCTTTCATTGTTTTTCTAATTCCTCTGAAGTCTTTTAAAGCATTTGTTGATTTTAAAAATAATTTTTCTTAGTAGCAAGGCCTACAGAGTTCTGAGGGCTCTCATGTGCCATTAGTATGACAGACTGCTGCTAGAATTACAGTTCAGCAGTCTAAGTACATTAAGATACAGAATATTATTTCACATTAATTTTAAACCACTTACTAAGTTTGTTTTGTCTCTGTAGTTCTAGAGAATTCCTTCTGTTGTTTCTGGAGAGAACAGTGTCCACACCTGAGTTTGTTCAGATCAAAATTTAAAAGTAATGGGCTTTTATGATTGCTACCAAAAGGAAAGCCACTTTGCCACAAATGCCTTTGCATATGCCTGATTGTACACTTAAGGAGAAGTCCCATTAACTTGACATTTGTTACCATTGAAGCATGGAAATGCCCAGCCCTTCAGAGAGTCTAGCATGAATTAGAAGGTAAACAAAACTATTTACACTGTCACACTGTTTGAAAAGCATACCTTTTATTTCTGAGGTAGAATAAATGCAGTTTGCTATTAATGAACCAGATTTCAACTTGTGCAGTTTACTAGTTAGTTCAATATACACTAGGCAAAAGTAAGATCTAGTCCTATACCAAAGAAGTATCAGCACAAAAACACTAGAAAACGCTTTTAACCAGACAAGTGCCAGTCTTCTGAGTTCATGCCAGAGTTCTGACTTGTTTTTCCTATTGTATTTTCTATTTTTAAACATCTTCATTTATTAAAAACATTTCAAGGCTGGATTTGGCAAAGGAAAAGGAGGTGGCCTATTTAAAAATATTGCAGCAATCAGTACCTTTACCTGGATTTCTGGTTTTCTAGCCTTCCTTCTACTGCAGGTGAGGGAAAACAGGATACTAAATATATAAATTCATTTTTTGATTTATTTAAAAACTTGGGGCAAGCACAGCAGTTTTCTTTCTATCTGCTTCTCCATCAAGGATAGAGGTAAGGCAGATAGCATAAGGTGGAACCCCTGAAACTTTTACAAGGCTAACCACCTCCACTCCAGTGAAAACATCGTTATTTGATGGTTCTGTATACCAGGTTTTCAAACACTGACAGTTCCCACCACAAATATATTCAAGTAACAGAAACTAGGAAATCTATTTTCAAGTCATGATTTCAGAACATGAAATGTGACAAAAACTCACAAAACTCTGCACTTTCCATTGGGTTTTTTTTTTTGAGTTTTGCATTTTCTCTTTTTTATTTGTGTGGCTTCCAACAGTCATTACCAATTTACTTGACAGATTTCAAGAAAAGGAAGGAAAACTTACCCACTGACTTGTTCATTCAACTGTTCTTTTGTCCACCTGGGTGCCTTCACTGACCCGTAAAGCAGGAGATGTTCTCGCACCGTCAGCATGTTGAACAGAACGTCGTACTGGGGACAAACCCCCAGCTCTGTCCTGATGGCAGCCAGCTCAGTCCGTATGTCCTTCCCATCAACAATAATGGTACCAGAGCTCGGCGGATACAGACCAGTCAACAGGGATCTGATAAAGAAAAAAAAATTCAGCAAGATAACATGCAATTAGCTCATCACCTAGATATCCTGAGGCATGTTTTTACATCCTTAGAGTAACACCAATTCAGTTGAGTATAGTTATAGAGACATCACTAATGTTTTGGGTTTGGGTCTAGCTATTTTTTGCTTTTGGTGGCTTTTTGAGTTTGGGGGATTTTTTTTCATTGATTGGTTTGTCAGTGGGTTTTTTGTTTTGTTTTTTGAACATGATCTCAAGAGTTCTTCATTTCCCTTCTTCCAGAGCAAAATAATTTTTTTTTCCCAACCAAATCTAACAGGTGGTTGTTTCCTTCTTCACATGGGTATTCTGTGAGGCGCATTTCCCAATTAGGTCCCACCCTCTATCACTGGCTTGATGAAAGCTGATTATAGCTAACAAAAAGGTAGAAACAAGCTTCTTAGTTGAAACATTTTTAAAGGTCATTTTTCATTTTATTGCTTTCATTTCTAGTCAACTGCCAAGAAAGAAGTCCCCTGCAACTTCTAGAGACAAAAATACCATAAAACTCCACACTCTCCATGACGAGTACATATAGTTTGCCAAAAAAGAACACTCCTTCAAGATGTGCTCAATTCCACAACCAGACGTGCCCAAGTCGTACTTAAGCTGAGATATCACATCATGGTTTAAGTGGCACAGAGGACTCAGTCCTCTACTCATTACATTCCTTTCATCATAGATATACAACCTTCACTTTCCATGTGCTTTGAGGAGTTCATCAAATATTTATTTGGGGGGAAAAAAAAGCACAGCAAATAGTTCACAAAATTTTATACTGAAAAAAGCATAGCAGAGATCAGAGGGGACAGTAACAGCATTAAAAGTCAGGCTTACATAACTGTTGTCTTCCCAGCTCCATTAGGTCCCAGGAGTGCTGTTATCTGGCCCTTATGGAAAGTGAGGTTGAGATCTTTAACAGCTGCCTTCTGACCATCTACGTGCTCTTTGGTGAGTGACAGCAGCACGACACCAATGGTGGCTCCTTCAGTGCAAGGGACTTTCCAGCCCTGAGGTGCTGGGTCTGTGTGGGGAAGAGTAGCAGAACAAGCAGGTTGCTGAATCTAAACATGTGTTTGTGTATAAAAGGAATACCAAAATTACTTAACTTCTACTGCCATTTACCAAAGCCTAGAACAGATGTTCAAATTGACTGAACCGACACAAACTACACTGAAATGAAAGATACCATGCCAATTAATATTTGCTAAGAATTTAACCCATTTGTTAAGCCAAGTTATCTGCATGTCTAGGCATGTCTTGATAAAGTCATAAAGTAGTTGTTATATTTTATTTATAGTAAAAAAAAAATTATAATAACAATACTTGAATCATTTTTATGCCCATAAGCATTAGAATATTCTGTGTAAGCTACTTCATATATGTCATCCAGTTTCAGCCACACAATATTGGCATTACATTCACAGGCACAGGCAGTTAATCTTCTCAATTCCCCTCAGTCAACCAAGCACAGCAGGTCTGTGAAAAGATACAGTGCAGTAGCCTAGTCCAAGCATAATTCAAGGTGCTCAAGGCAAGCAGATATCCAACAGTCTTCTAGCTGTGAGGTAACAGCCTCAGGAAATTGAGATGCCATATGACACCAATTAAGTTGCCTTCCTTTCCATGTCAGATTTGCACTACTTTCCAAACATGAGCACAGTCAACCAGCAGCCCCATTACATTATTCATGTTTAGTATTTTATTGATTCATTACTACTTAGAGATCTGGCAGTGAGTTGGTTAATTTTGAAGCAAAGACAAGCCAGACCAAAGAAACCATTAGTTAGTTAGTCCAAAGAATATTATAAAAATGCCTGAGAATTATGAGAAGACAGAACTATTATTATGAATATACATAAGATATTTATGGTTTATAGTTATATTCTTTGCAATACTTTTATGCAAATAAAATGCAAACATTACGAGAACAGAGAACTATCCTATACATAAAAAGCTTGAATTGTATAAATCAAAATATAAATAAAAAATACATAATTATTTCAAAAATTGGTTTGTTTACACTGTGAATGAAGAAGTTGTTTTGGTGCTTTCACACTCAATTTTAAGCTTCTGGCAAAAATTCTTTCTAAAGTTGAACTAGCAAGCTACTACCAGCAGTCGTGACACTACTGGGATCTCCTGCCCATGCACTTCTCCTCCAGGTAGCTTTCTGCTGCTTCCTAAATTTGCATTCTTTAAATTAAGAAAAAAAGCATTCAGGTGCAGAGGGGCCTCAGACAATGTAGCTCAGGAAAGACTCAAGAGGGAGAGCTCCAAGTTACTTGCAAGCACTAAACTGCTTACCCTGGGACTTCTCCAAAGGGGAGCTCCAAGTGGGTACACAGCACCCTGGTCACTGCCAGCCCTGCTGCAGTTGTAGTTCCAGCTGATAGGACCTACACTCCCAGCTCCTCCCTTACACACCTCTGATTTCCTAAATGTTCTCAGTGCCCCTGGGAGTACGGAACAAGTGAAGAAATTGCCCGGAAGCAAGTCACTTTGCTGTTCCTAGAAAATTCTTCATGGCTGTATTTATCCCATTGTCAGTACAATGGCACACAATTATTTTAAAGGACAGCAAGCTCCTTTGCTGCAGACAGTTTTAGCATTCACACACAGGCAATTTGCTATCAACCACATGACATGAGGAAATCACTTAAATAACTTGAGCCAAAAACCACACTAAAACTGGTCAGGCAGAGAAGTTTATGAATTTGTTTTCTGCAGATTATGTGGTGAACCCAGAGGGAAACACTGGAAATCTTCATTTTATGTAAGGACCAAACACAATTGCCTTAAAAAAATTGAGTTATTCCAAATTGCAGAAATTCAGACAAAACTCTTACAAATTGTTTTTCCATGAGTGTTTAAAAGGAACCTCAAGACATTTTGAAGTCTGCTCTAATCAAGGAGACACCTGTATGTAAAACTGCTGAGTTGTTCAGCTTCTTCACCTATGCTGCAGACAACTGGATCATTTCTAGGATATTGTAACTCCCAAAAAAAGCACAACAACCCATCATGTTTTTCTAAGGCCCAGGATGGAATACAAGTGAGACTGACTTACTCCTTCATTTCCAAAACCTAAACTAAATGTGGGAACATCCTCAAAGGGCCCTGAGAGGGAGAAAAAGGTAAAAACCTGAATTAATTGTAAACAAGTGAACATACATAGAAGAGCAGTGAAATTATCTGGAGGCCAATAAAAAAATAGCTGCAACAACAGCTTTCTAGAAAAAGGCTAAGGAGCAGAGACAGAAAGAACAGTGATTATAGAACAGGGAAATTAGAAACAGAAGGGAAATAAATGAACAAAGTTAATTTTTCCACTGAAACAAGAAGCAGATTTTTAAAAAGTTAATAAAGCCCAACACATTTCCAATTCAGTAAGAGTATGAAAGGGTTCAGTGGCTTCCAAAAGATCCAAACAAAGCAAAGTGACAGTACACTGGGACAGGATGAACCCAAGAGATAAAGAGATACTTATTTTACATCTTTCAAAGAGTTTTCTTAAATATTTCTCTACAATAGTTTTCACAGAATGAATCAATCATTACAGGGGGTAGCAAAAAGTAAGTTACTATATAATATTCATAGTATATACTACATAATGAAAGAAAGAAAGGGATAAGATCCAAACATATAATATAGGACCAACCAATGATAAAAGCAGATTGACTATGACTAGCACACCATTCAGAAAAAAAGCCATTGTTCAAATTCTACTACTACAAACCTTTTTCTTGGAAGTTTTCATTGAAGAAAAACATATTAGAATTCAGGTAATTTTTCTTGCTTCTCTCTGTACCACACAGGTTCTTCCAGTAGGAAACAGTAAAGGGAAAGTACCACCGGTTCTTTAATCCAAATTTTCCTGTTAGAATTATGATATAAACTGTTTAAAAATTTATAGTCATTTTGCATCCGTTTGTAGACTAAAAATGTCCTGTTATTGCTTACAATGAGCTGGTTAGGCCATCTAATTAGCCCAAAAATATTCTCTCCTTAAAAATTTTAATAAAATGTAAAAAAAAGTCATTTGGTCATAAAACCAGGTCCTTCCATAAAATAATCAAGCCTCAGTGATGCTTTACCCAAATCAGCTGTCTCCAAATCAGCTTCAAAGTGTAACAGAATCATAGACCTAACATAATCTTGTAACCTATACGGAAGAAAACGGCACCAAATAGGCTGCCAGGAGAAAGAGCCTATTTTTTTTTTATTATAAAAATAGTCCATTGCACAGTTATTCCATTAATATTTGCAAAATGCAAGCAAATCAGCCACCAAAAGAAACACTTATGGTGGCACATAAACAGAAAGGGCAAAAACACACTCCTATTACAAACTAATCTTTGGCAGTGCCTGATCTTTTCAGGCATTACTTACCCATCACACAATACACACTCTCTCTGTTTGGAGTTGACACTGAAGGGCAAGTGTCCCTTGAAGACAGAGTTTTTAAATTTCGGTTGCATATTCCACCCACCCCAGCTTTCAAGGCAAAATTAATTTTAATTTAATAAAAAAAGAAATACAAAGTAGCCAGAAGAAAAAGTGTCATATGCAAATCAGATGAAAGGTAAATAATCAGAGGGAAGGTAAAACATACAGCAAAGCA
This sequence comes from Peucedramus taeniatus, assembly GCA_013400575.1. Lineage (NCBI taxonomy): Eukaryota > Metazoa > Chordata > Aves > Passeriformes > Fringillidae > Peucedramus > Peucedramus taeniatus. The sequence continues at coordinate 58,335 of WBNO01020121.1, forward strand.
TGAGGCTATGATTAAAAATACATCAACCAACTCAATAAGACTTATAAAACTTGGTTCATGAAAGAAAATTAAATAAACACACCACTACTTTCTGAAAATATACTTGAAAATTAATTTGTTTTCTCTATGCACTGGACTGTGGACTGATTGGGAGCAAGATAGTTAATGCGCTGTCTGAAGTTTTTTGACCTGAAAACCTGCTATTGCTCATGGGTTTCAGCCCAGGTACTGACAGGAGATTCACAATTTTTCCAGAAAGTTTTGCTACTAGACTAAGCTCTCTTACTGTGAAAATCCAATAAATTCCTAATTCTATCAAATATTTGGGGCTCCCATCAGCAAACAAAAGATATTTCATGCCTGGTTACAAATTCTAGTCTACGTGTTAGCACTAGTCAGTATTTATCTGTTTAAGAAGATGTTGTTTCCCAGTCCCTAAAGAAAGTCAGACAGTTTTGTACAACAGAACCATAACTCAGAAAAATATATTTTTTTGTTTTATTTGCATAAAAAAGACAAGAAAGACAATTCCACAGTAAGTGTTTCCTATGGTGGCTGAATGTTTACATTGTGAAGATATAAATGGATGAATAATATTAAATAACTTCAAAAACATGCAATAAGAACAAGCCCATGATCTTACCAGGAATAATATTGCTGAAATACCAGCCACCTACAAAATATAAAATGGCGTCAAAGAACATCATCCAGCACATCCATCCAAAGGTCATGTATCCTCCTTGTGCTGTTGACTGGTGCATATTATCCCACTGAATTCCTGGTAGTAATAATAATGTTTTTTTTAAAGTTCAAAGCTAAATCAGCACAGCATTAAAGATCACAAAAAAATCAACACCACACACTTCTGGGCATTAAAGTACTGGCATAAGACAAATCATAGTTAATAACAGTAATCCTAATGAACTGAAAAAAATTTCTGTGCCTCTACAAGCCTATGTTTAGAACAGCAGGTGACACTGCTGCTGGGAAAATAGAGAGAAGCTGTTGTAGAAAGGGTTGTTTATCAGGTTTTAGCTGGCCCTTAATTTGGCAAAAGGAAAAGAACTACAACGCTGACAAAACTGGGGCACTGACCAAAGAATCAGGCTTTGAGCCACTCTGCTGATATAAAGAAAAGGATTGCACAAAGTTTAATATCATTTATATAATGTGAAATCTGAATATTTCAATCTGTGAATTCGAACTAAGAAGCATTGTGTACATTGACTCCATTCAGAGGTAAACATGAATGAACTCACTGAAAAATTGCTTCATAAAATTATTACATTGCAGAAGACATGAAAGGAAAAAAGAAGGAGCAAACACTAGTGCTACAGAAAGCTACCATACTGCTAAGTGGAAAACAAAAGTAACAAAGTTGTAAATTTATTTAAAATATTGCAATTTCTTTTTACTGAAAATGCTACTTTTTTACAGTACAGTGGGTCATGATATCGCTTCTACAATTCTTTTTCCACAATTTTCAAGGAAAGCAGTTTTTCCCAAAACAGGAAGTTTTGCCCTTCCTTCAATAAAGAGTCATTTTGAGGAAGCATCTGGTAGAAAATATAAGTAATATTTTCTGCAATTGTCTCTTCCACTCTTACAAACTGTTGTAGCATTATGACACTTTTTCAATAGTTTGAAACACCCGCTTTCATCAATATTGGTCTTGCCATAATAGTAAAAAAACAGGATTACATCTCTTAATATATCTGAAATTGATCCAGCTTATTAATTTATTAGATATTTTTTCAGAACAGATTGAAAAACATTTCCAACTCTAGTTTTTGAAATAATAATTACAAAGCTTTTCTCCTAACCATGGAGCTTACCTATTTCTTGGCCCTCAAAATATGTAATGAAAAATATTCCTTGCCCAAAGGCAGTTGTAGAAAGAAGACACTACAACATCAAAGGAGAAAGAGCATTTGAACATCAAATAAAAACATGCTGTTAATAAGTCCCATTAAATAAAACATATTGTGATACTAAAATCAAGCACAAGCTAAATAGACTTTTTTTTTCCCTCTACATAGGCTAATGGTTGCTATTTCATTTTTTGTTTCAGCCATACTCCCCCACAAACCTTAGTAGTATTTGCTCCACCTAACAGAGCTCCACTGACCTAGTTACTAATACTGGAAAGTGTTATTTTGTCTGACAAACTGACACTGAAAAAATGAGCATTTTTTTAACAGGATATGAATGATTCCACCAGCTTAATTTAGGGAGTTATTTTGAAATAGTGAAGCCATAATGTGTGAAATATAGGTTTTTTTTATATAATGGTGATACTTGATGTCACATTCAGGGATATAGTATTTTAGGACAGTACAAAGACACATAACAGCCTATGGAACACATAGGAGAGGAAGGGACCTGAAAGAACTTACACCAAAGAACCTCGTACCTCAGATTATTTGGTTGGACAAACTTCTGATCTATTGTCCAATTATATTACCAGAAAATAAAGCACTAGTTTTTTTCCAAACAAATATTGACTTTGAGAAGTGGCATGTCATCAGCTGATCTTGAAAATACACTAATGTTAAAAATATTTTGAGGTCAAGACATTAAGGGAAGTATGAGTATGAGGAATACAACTTCCTGATATTTTCTGTAGGTTTACAAAATTGCTCTGACAATTTATTTTTCATTCCTTTCTACCTTCTAAATATTCTCTCATTTGGAGATTTATTTGTGTAATTTATTTCCAATGATCACAAAAGCAAACAGAAACATGGGAAAAAATAAATACATTATGATCTGAAGTTTTGAATCTAGAAATTCACTGTATAGTTGAAGGAGAAAAATTAGAAAAGAAGAAATATTTACCATTGTAATCTGGTTGGTGAAACTCAGCTGGTTCTGCAAGACCAACAAAACTATGTAGGGTAAAAAGCTGATCATATAGACAAGGCTGGCACACAGAGCTGCTGTATCGGCACTGCTGAAAAATGCTCCCAAAAAATAGCTTAACATAATAACTGTAACTCCAAATTCCAGGAGAAAAAGGAAGACAAGGAAGCCATTGCTATAAGCAAAGATACCACTCTCTTTTAAAATGATGGCCAGAGCACAGCTGCTTACTGTGAGCACAATGACATTCTCCAAAAACCAAGCAAAGAAATGAATGGCTGGATACACACCCATTGTCTTCATATACTGCAAGACAAGATAGCAAAGAGAGTTAAGGTCAGGAAACAAACTTTCTTTTTGTTTTTCTTTTTTAAACAAAACATTTTGTCACCAAGACACTACCAGCTTCCCAAAGGATGTCATCTTCCCCTTAAATTTCTTGTTTCTTTGCCCTAGTCCTGTGCTCCCTCCTGGATCAGACACATTATTGAGCAGGGCAGTCTCTGAGATCATCACACATGAGCACAAGGAATCACCATGCTCAGCAAATCTCTCTTTTGCGTAGGGTTTCAAGAACAGATGTCAGATTACTGGTTCTTCCAGCTAGGAGTTTGCCTTTTTATACGCTAAGTACTGAGAATATCCACAGCAATATATATATACAAATATTTCTTTCCCAGTCTGTTGCTCTTCTGAAAGAAGCATACAGTTTGCAACCTTTATGTATTACCAAGCAAATAATAATTTAGCCAGGTATGAAGTACATCCCTCTTTTTCTAAAAATATGCTTTTGGATGCAATCTAATAAAACCTTTGAAGCAGTTCTCATAAGATCATCAAAATTAAGTTGATTTAATATTTTGGAGTGTGAAAAAGGTTATCTTACAACAGAAAGATTAGAAAAATTAGATAACTCCTCAATAATTCCCCAAATTAAAAATTTTATTCAAGCAGTAATTCTGCTGATCCAGTGAAATCAGTGTAATTCTTTAAAAAGTATATTTATCTCTATAGAAAATTTATCACAAGGACCTTGTCCCTCCTCTTCACATGCTTAGCACCTGTGAAGACTAGATGTTGATAGAAGCAAATCATTGTCTCTTTTTTTTTTTTTTGGTATGCAATTTCCCTTTCATTTCTGATAATTACACAGTACATAACAAATTCTTAACTCATTTTAGGTAGTTTTATCATTACAGACTACATAGAGCAAAATATGAAAAAGAATCCAAAACAAAAACCATTCTAATCACAAGGCCTTCCCAGATAACACTTTGCAGCTTCAACTTTTGCTTGTTGCTTTTTGTCTCATGCACAATATTTGCATACTGATACTCAAACAGTGTTGCGAATCTGAGCTGGCAGCTAGAACTAGAGCCTACTGCCCAGAGGAAACAAGTGAAAACAAAGCCATCTGGATTATGAGTACTTAAAAGTACCTCACAACTTTTGCATTTCAGTGCACTTAAATTAATAAATTTTATTTTCAGAGGTTAATCTGTCTCTTACCTCTTCAAGATGAATTTCTCTTTCATAAACCAGCTTGCGAACCATACCAGCAACTGAAACCATCCACGTTAACATCATCATAAGTGGGAAAAAAAACCCTATGTTGTTCAAGAATCTATAAAAGAACAAATATTAAGAGTTGTCAGCCCACAAAGGTAAACTATTTTCTAGCAGAATGTTAATACGTTAATACTGGAACTGTTCTCAAAATATGCACAAAATAAGATCTGACATGAGCAATAAGATTTATTCTT
>WBNO01020122.1:0-10586 GCA_013400575.1 Peucedramus taeniatus
TGTCTTTCAAACCAAGACACAGTCCATAGACAGTTTGAAGCTGAGAATGTGCCAGGCTGCCTTATATTTTATTTTAAATTTGCAATTGCTGCAGTTGTAGAAATCACACCTGTGGCAGCAGGTCTCTGGCCACAGAGAGAAGAACAACTTTCCCAGGCATCGTTTTGGGAAAAGTCTGTGAGAAGATCAGAATGAGAAACAATTATTATCTTAACTTGCTGCGCCTGGTACTGTGAACATGTGCTATGTGTTATAGAGATTTGTTTACCAAAGGGTGGTCTCTTAATTAGCCAATGTTGATGGTGTTTTAAGTAAAGGACCAATCAAATACACCTGTAGCAAACTAAGGTATAAAGGCAATGGGTTTCTTAATAAAGAAAATTAATCAGCCTTCTGTAATACACGGAGTCTATGTTAATTATTACGCAGCTGGGGGCCCATTGCAATGATACACACCCAATTGTTTTGTTTGAAGAAAAGCTGAAATAGGAACGGCCATTCAAAAGTGTGGCTTTGAAAGAATCACTGTGCAGGTGGTAAAACAGCATTACTCGATGAATTAGGAAAAAGGATTGGAGACCTAAAGTCTACTGCAGAACAGGGAGAGACAGACCATTAGCATTTGGGTGTCTTCCTCTTCAATTTTTCTTGAGTAAAGAGAGGAGAGTTAATCCCAGAGAGAGTTGAGGTGATTAGGTGTTGAAGTGTTCTGTACCATGGCAAGAGTCCTGGCCTGGAGAGCAGCACAAGAGGATGTTATGAAGAGCTGAGACAGTCCCCCAGAAGCTTCATTCATCTTGTCCAATGACTGCTGCCCAGCCTCTTCTTATTTGAGAGCATATTATGGGCCTGAAAATGGCAACAGGATAAGAGCAAAGGTTTTAATAGACCAAAGATTTTAGAAAACAAGACGAGAGCAACAGGGAAGAACATGATTGGGCCTGATGAAAAAGGAGAGGAGAACCCCCAGTGGCAGGGGGGTTATAACTAGATGCTCTTTAAGGTCCCTTCAAATTCAAATTATTCTATGATTCCATGTTTCTAAGAACTTGATGAATCCTCAAGTGGAGTCAACAACAGAAAGACATGAAGCTGCAGAAAAGGCAGAAAAGACTGTAAAATCAGCACTTGAACAGGGAACAGAAGCACAGTTATTCTAGAGATATAACAAACATAATATTTGAAAAGACATGCAGAAGAGAGAAATCACTTGGCCTTAATTCCATGGCAAAAAGAACATGAGACTTCAGAGACAGAAGATAGTATTTCTGATCTCACAGAAGGCAAAAACTAATGATGAAATGATAAAGAGTTTAGAGTATAAAAGACCCTATAACTGTAGACAATAATTCAAATAAATGTTACACTGTCAGAAGTAAACAACAGATGTACTGCAGAATTGAGAGACACCGTCAAATTGCAAGTCTGGGAAGGGCACAAATGAGGGGCGGAGATCAACAGAGAAAAGAGATTTGGTGTGGAAGATCACAGAGAAGGATAAGTTCCAAGTAGAGCTGGGGTTGAGAGCACATTACTGGAGTAAAATGTGAGAACCAATGAACAATTGTAGGACAAATTATAATATAAAGAGTAGGAAATAAGAGGCAGCAAAATGGAAGTGTTAGCTGACTTGATGATTACAAAACTAACAAAGGAGATATTGGAGGACTCAAAATTAAAGGGCGTGTGAGCAGTTAGAATCATAGGGGAGGCACAATAAAAGATGCGTAGTGATACCAGCCACAGTGGAATACAATCAAAACAATTAAAATTCAGTTTTTACAAAATTATATTTTCTGATTGGTTCTGCAATAAACATTTTAATCCAGGTCATTCTTTTATGTTAACTGAAGATCACAGCATCCTATTCTTGATTGACAGATGGACATCTGAGATAGGTTGTCAGAGCTACTTAGAAGGCAGAAAAGCTTGAGAAAAGTTTGGCTGAAGAACTGAGCACATTGGACTGGAGCTCTCAGTATTTTTTAAAACTGCCAAACAGTTTACCCTTGTTAAAAGGAGATAATTTAAAAATACATGTTTTGTTTTAAAATGCTAAATGTATGTTAATTTTTAACATAGCCTTTAAAATTAGCCTTATTCTAGGACTTTTACCCAATGCTAAACTCAGATCTAGTATGACATGCAGATTAATAGAGAAGTCTAGGTTGGAACAGACCTTTAGAAATCGTCTGATCCAGCTTCTTAGTCTTTAGGTTAGGTTATCCAGGGTCTTGTCAAACTAAGACATGAATATTTTCAACAAGGAAGACTCTACCACTTCCCTAAGCAAACCATTCCAATATTTTAGAGTGATCTTTTTATGTTTTTCTTCTATACAGGCAGCAGTTTGTACCCTTTTCTTTTTTGTCCCATCACCATGCATCACTGTAAAGAAAGAACAGCTTTTACTGTATAAATACCTTTTAGATACAAGATTCTTTGATCCTCTTAACTTCATTGTCCCCTGGCAGAGCAAACACAATTCCTTCAACCTTTCACCATATGCCAAGTTCCCTGGCACTATGATCATCTTGTCCCTCCCCCCCAGACTGGATCTATTCCAATTTTCTAGTGCCTCTCAAAACTTATAAAAATCCTTTTGAATGTGAAAATGTGAACAGATTGTCTTCTGTGAGTTGCTGAAGGAAGGATGCCATTTTGTATCCTAAACCTAGTAATTTTTTTTGATATCTCCGGTAGCCATCCACTTTGTCTTCATTTTTACCATCAGCTGTGAAATTCCATAGCTTCTCCATGTCATTTCTGATGACATATTTTCTCCTCTGCTACCACAATACATCAAGGTTTCCTGGCACTGAGGTCTCCTCAGTGTTTACTCACATCATCATACCCCACTCTTTACTTGGCTTTGCTTCGCATGTTTAGCCAAGACACAGCATGTGCTGAGTCTAATGAACAGCATGTTATCTTTCTTATTTCCTAAGGGGTACAAAGTGCTTCTCTTCTTTGCAGAGAACTGTTTGCTTTAAGGGTTAGGAGAAATAAGTTCTATTACACTTGGGAGAAGATTCCTTTCTCAGGAGGTTCTTTATTGGATAAACATAAAAATGTTGGTGGTCCATGAGAGTTAGAAGTAAAAGGTTAAAGGTGAAAGTAAGAGAAGACAGGAATGGTGAATTCTAGCAGAAAGCACCATCTGCCTTCATAGCAACTAAGAAAAATTGTCAGTAAGGATCCAAAAATATAGTTCAAGGCACTTGTGTCTATGATATTAATCATGATCTATTGCTCTTACTGATGACCTAAAGAATATGCAGAAACCAGGGCAAAAATAAAAATAGAAAAAATGGAAGATGGGGGTGTATTCTAGGTTAACCTTCAGCAAGACTTTTTTTTCTTTCATTATTTTCAGAGCTGAGATTTAGAAGTAAAAAGCTGTGCACTGAGTACTTGAGTGGACTTCAAATGGAAGTAGGTTTTCTTTACAGCTTTTGGGCATCTTTGTTTATGAGAAGCTGATGCAACTGCAATTAAGCACAAAATGTAATGCAAATGTATTCACAGGGCTGTTTCCCAAGACAACTGAATGCATTTGTTTCCCATTTTTGGCACAATTTTAATACAGATAGGAAATCTAGGTTCAATCAGCTCAAGGTTGTCAGCCTACAGAGGAAACAGGAAGTGATCTGGAACTGGATAATAAAACAGACCAACTTAAAAGCATAGAACTGTGTATACCTGGAATGAGAAAATGTAATTTAAGATATGAAGAAAAGAACAATACAGAGCTTCTTCCTTATAAATGTGTGGCCTTACATGGAGAGTTACACCACTTTAGTAGGCACACCAGGTCAGATCTTCAATGCAGAGTGACACTGTTATCTAATACTGTGATCTTATGAAAAGTGACTAAAGGCTGCTGAAAGTAGGTAAGCCCATATGCTGCCACCAAACTCAAAAAATAGACAATGAAGTGGAAGGCAGCTCCAAAGCCAAAGCAGGACTTACAGACAGACCTCTGATGTCCTGGAACTCAGCAGAAGAGAGTTTTCAAGGACTGTAGTTAAAGGCAGTCAAGGTGACTGCCCAGAGAACAAGAATAAGGGTATTTTTGTCCAGAGTCTAAAAAACACTGCAAAAAGAGAAGAATCATGGGAGAGAATAGGTTCTATGGCAGAAGAATTCACAGAACTTCTTTATTCTGTGGACTGTCAGCTTTGTGATGAACCTACATTACATATCAGTATTAAAATTCTGCCAAAGAAGAAAAATTTAAAAAAGCTGAAGGTGGAGATGTGAAAAAAATATATTTACTGTAAACAAGAATGAAAAAGAAACAAAATTACCACTTTTTACCTCCCATAATCAGGAAGCAGTGGATTCTGCCCCCTAGTCCTGATGGTTAGCAACTTACAGCAGGTTTTCCATCTAAGTCTTAAGTTACTAAGCAATGTGAGTAAAGGTGGCAAAATTAGACCATACTGCAGTATTTTCCTAGATTTAACCTGCAATCCTGCAACTGCTGTACTCATTCAGGTATATATACTGGTGTATGAATAGGGCTGGGCTGGTGAAACCATGGAAGGATTTGGTGCATATGAAAATATCTCAGGATTGTTGGTAGAAGGGGAATGAACAATCTTCGGAGTGAGGGAAGATAGCTGAAATCTCTGTTTTAGAAGCTCACTGTGTAGCAGAAGACAAAGCATAAGGTACTCTGAATATATAAGCCTGAAATTCTAAACTAGACTTCTGCAAGGTCTAAGAATATTTGACTGTGTCCTTGGGTCAAATCCATCCAATATTTTTAGCAAGCTAGGTAACTGTCTTGGTTTGAAAGACTGTTTATAAAGGAAGGCAGGAACCTCTCTTGAACAGAAAATGTAAGCCCCTTCCCTCTGAATTACTATAATTTTGAAATTAAGAAGCTTTCAGGCACACATATGAGAATAGGAACAACAGCTATTTAGGAGTATGTATAACAAGACAAACAACCAACAACAATGGCAGTGATAACACCCAGAACCAGTAAGGTTCTGTAAGTAACAGCATTTTTGGCTGCAGGCACTTTCCCCTTTGGTGCAGTTCCGGTCACAGCCAGCAGGGGTGGTAGTGGCTCCCAGTGGGCAGGGCAGGTGCGATGATTCCCCTGTTGCTGCAGAGGGCGCACTGGTGCGAGCTCAGGAAGCACACGGTAATGGCAGCTTGGCACAGACAGGAAGGGATAATGCTGGCTTTGTCCTAGACAAGAGAGGGATAGCAGAGAGGCTTTGCTTCACAAACCCCCTGGGGCCGTCGATCCCGGTGCCCCAGCAGGACCCTTGGAAGCAGCAAACTGGAACCGCAGGAATGAGCAAAAATCCCCGGGAGTGGTAGCTGAGATGTATCAAACTCCACAGCTGTATTGGGAACCACTGGACATCTTGGCAAGCAGGGCATGTGGGGCTACAGTACAGTGGAAGCTTGGAGCAGTGCCACAGAAGTGGCAAGTGCGGAGCAGCGGCCACCCAGCTCCCACCCGGGCAGGGAAAGGCAAGCTTGGGATCCTGGGGTTTTCCCCTGACGCACCTGAGCAGATAGTGAAAAATCCCTCTTTTAATGAGGTAGGATGTTAATAAGATTCCGGTACAAAGGCTGCTCTTATGAGCAGAGCTCCGCTCATGGTAGAAGAAAGGCAGCAGGAGACCGAACCCTGCAGTGGTGATGAATTCTCCCCACAGTGACCGACCACAGCCTCTCTCCCCTCTGAAAGCTGAGAGCACAAAACAGTTAGGGGCTACACCCAACCCCATTTTCCCAATCCAAATTTTGGGCCTGAGCTCTGCTGACAACTTCTTATGTCTCTCTTAATATCCAGTCGTTATTGTCTCCTAGCAACATGTATGGGGAAAATTCTTTAAGAGGGAAAAAACCCAACAAAAGTGCAACTCCTGATACCAAACAGTAATGTAACGTTTGTCCACAAATAATTAGGGACTGCTTGAGAAATGAGTTTCCCCATCTAATACTGCAGTAACCTAAAGTTTGCCTCTGTGGAACTTCTACATACACAGCATCAAACAGTAGAACAAATGCTGTGAAACCCTAGCTGTGCTGGGATTCTTCTGTCCTTCAAGACATAGATTGGCATGCGTGAACACGTTGACGTGTTTAATGTGCTTGTGCTGACATGTCCAGGAAAGGGTACGACATCTGTGATTTTAGCCCTTCATACCAGTTATTTGCATACCATTGTCTGAGGCCATCAGGAGTGTGCATGAATTCTGTGTATTTGCTGGAATAAACAACACACATAAAGCTTCTCAGATGCACAATGGGGAGTTCACCGACTACACAAGATTTTACTTTTTCTGCACCAATTTTAGAGTTTCAAATAAAAACATTGGATCAAAGAGGACACTGGATCAATTTGTGACTACAGCTGAGGAACCTGGGATCCATAAACCAGTGAATGGATCTCCCTCACCAATATGCAGGCTTAGATTTCCAAGTTTCTGGGAATATTTCCAATGACAGTCCCTCTTAAATAACACCAATGCAATTATTATTCAATACAGGTCACTAATAGCTACTAGAATTTGCATTATTTTTAACTCTTTCAATTTGTTGTTGAGTAATTTCAATTAAAAGTCAAAAGTGGAATTGCTAGTATAAAACAATGCAAGTGGTGTTTTTTTTTTTTTTTTTTTTTTTTTTTTTTTTTTTTTTTTTTTTTTTAAAGCATTGTATCTTTCAGTTAAGAGGAAAGAATGTCACACACTGATAGGGAAGAATCCCAGGTCAGTAATGCTGCCCTTACTTCACTGAGCATTAATAATACTTGACAAAAATCCTATGAGTCTGATTCAAGTTTTGAGCAATGTATCTTAAATAATCTGTAATTCTGCTAAGTTACAACAATGCAAAAAAATCTCTAAAACACAAAGAAGGAGCAAATGTGCTTACAAAGTGCAGAAACATAAAGCAATTGAGTAGAAATCCAATCTTGTGAGAGATTTTGATATGCAGTGTTATTTCCTAAGTAATTGTAAGAAAATTCTGATGAAAATCTGCCATGCCATTCACCTCACTAGAAAATTTCATCCCTGAAACAAACCAAATATTAAATATCTGTGAATAAAAACCAATTGAAATTGTTCACAAATATTTTGCATTCTTTCAAAATAGTTTATTGTGAGAAGAGTTAAGATTTTAACTTCTTCTGGACAATAAACCCACCAAATTAACAGACAACTTGACCACAGTGCTATTTTAAAATGCACGTAATAGAAGATTGTTGACAAGTGTATTTACTTCTTCATCTCACATGGTGATGAAATAATTTTAGCAAACACTATTTATTCCTAGATATTATGTTACTTTCAAACTCAATTTTCATCTATGTTATATCTAATATGCGAAGGGCAAGGAATATTTTATTGAATTGGACAGATCAAATCCTCACTTCATGAGTAGAACACAAATAATATGCAAAGTCCAACTGTGTGTGTGGTACATACATGGAGTTATAAAATTTGTAAGTTCCTCCAGAGCGTCAGCAAAACTGTCATTCTTCATAAATTTCAGCTTTTTTTGCACTGGTGCAAATCTTCCTCTCTTTAAAGATGTTTACCCTAATAAAAACCTAAAATTTTATCCTGCTGCTCTGCCTTATGCTTATTCTAATGTAAACCAAGTGTTATTCCCTCCAAGTTTAGTTTTACCACAGTAAAAGTGTTGAAAGGAAGACTGAAACTTCTCCGAAAATTTTTTTTCTCCATCAACATGGCAAGGACATTTGTGGAAAAATGATAAATTCACACCAGTGAATACAACATTAATATAAAAATAAAGTATTTCTAGATATTTCTAATAAATCTGATAAAATATATCTATTCAAAGTCTTATCTTTTAAATAAATCTGCAAGGAAAAGTGAATTAATTCCAGTTTAAACAAAAAGTTTATCATGGGAATGGAAATTGATACAACAAATTGAGGCAGCTTATTGTTGTTGCTCTCCAGTCTTTGACTTACACGAGAACTGTTTCTCTGAGCTCATCTCTCAGTGTTTGTACTTTCAATGAAGAGAAAGCTAAGGCTTCCTTTTCAGTTTTGTGTGTTTTTAATATGCATTAGATCAACTAACTGAGAAAAGTCTCTAAATATATTTTAGAGGGACAAACAAAGCAAATTGGAAATTATTTCCTCTCTCCACCCAGTAAAAAGCAGAGTCCCAGGCTCAGTGAAAGATGAAAGAAGAAAATGCACATTAAAAATCAATTATGAAAAAGAAAAATTGCTTTGAATGAGGAAAAGCTGATTGGAACTAAGATAGGCTTTGTTCATATCTGCAAGTTACATGGAGAGTACTTTTCAGTGGAACAGAAAAGGGGGATTTGGGAGTGTTTGGCTGCTTAATGCTACAGTGCTTCAGAGCCCATGTGAAAATTTGCTGCTAGATATTAATCATCATTGTGTATCTGCAAAGAAGCTGTTACAATGATGACTATATATCATTATATTCCCACTCTAAGTAACTACTAATTACAANCTCACTAGCCCTAAGTACCCTCCTAGAATCAGAGTGCTGGGAAAGTTGGATAAGAGCAGCTGGCAAACTTTTAAGCTGTGGAATCTATTTAAATAAATTTACATCACATTTGCTATTTTTGCTGGTATGAAAATCATACTTTAACATGAAACAATATGCTATGTTCATGGGTCCTGGTCTTTTATTCTCCTGTCTCTGAGCCTGCTTTCCAGGTCAGCTTTTGCCAGTGCTGACAGCACGTTTTTCTCATAGCCTTTGGTTGCTTTCAAGTTCAATTTATCACAATGAAGTTGTTATGCATGACAGTTTGGAGAGCAGAATAGATGGTGTCTGAGCCTGCTGTGTCACTGCAAAGTGGGCTTATTCCCTGCAAGCCAGCTCAGTTACTGAAGACTTACTAGTGGGACACTGCAGTGGACATCCAGATGATCCCATCCTGATGAAAACAATTAGCTTCAAACTGCAAGAAGGCACAGGGTCACCCTTTCTTTCAGAGACTGCACCATTTAATGTGCTGCAGCAGATTTCAAATTCATGTTGATTTATCCTATTGTACTCTTCTTTTATGGTCTTTATTTATAGATGTGCAAAGCAACTGGGAAAGTTTGAGTCTCATACAGTTCAGGAGTTGTATTAGAAATCTAAGCCATTGTCTTATGTTTATTTTACAAAGTACTAGACTTGAAATAGGCTTTATTCTGTTAGGCTGAACTGCCTAAAAGAACTTCAGAGCCCTGAGGTTCCTCAAACAGAACCTGAAAGTTTTGCTTCTGCTAACCATCAGGAACAAGCCAACAATAAACAACCCCACAGTGTTCAAGATGCCAGTACAGATGTCTGTTACAAGAATACTGAAAAGAGCTGGAAACCGTTTACAAATGGAAAATGCAACCATTACAAATAAGTTCATTCTGAGCCTTATACTGAGGTGCTGCAAGCCACCAGTTCTTGCCAGGCACAGCTGGTTGTGTTCATTGCTAAGAACCTTGTACACCACTGTATTCAATAGTACAACACAGCTGCTATTCCTACAGAATAAATATTACTTTATTTTAACATTAACTTAGCTATTAACACAATCATAGGTTTCTTATTTTTCCTTATTAGGTTCTCCTAGCACTACTATGACAAAACAAGCCAGTTGCACACTACTTGACTTTACACTGCTAAGAGACAAGTACCTGTTTTTCAGATTACCCGGTAAAAAAGATTCTGTTGTCTTGATTATATATTTTGGTATTTACTGGATAAACCCATCAAATAATTCTCATTCTAGATTAAAACTTATAGCAAAGATTATTTAGAATAATAAGATGCTTCCACCCTCTTTGTCTGTTGCCTCCCTTTCCACTCCCCTCCTATTTTCTTTCTTATTTTTCTGTTTTTAATCTGCAGGGAAAAAAATTATCAGAATTCCTCTCTTGTAATCTGCAAGGTGTGGCTTTGTGTTTTTGAAAGGTAAAATTAAATTATGACATCAGGTCTTTTATGTCTTGAAATTATTTCTATTTATCAAAGAACCAGATAATGTATTTAAAATATCTAGTTTTGAACAACATAAAATGCATTTATTACAGATACAAAGAATATTACAAAATCTGGACTAATTTGTGTTTGCATGCACATGCATACAAAGTGGTGGAAATTTTTTGTGCAAAAACACCTTACTGTACTATACTGATGCGCTTTGCTGTTGTGCTGTTATTTCATAGTCATTTAGCATTGCTTTATCTTTTCTTAATTTTCCAAGAAACATAGCACAAAGAGTAGTGAGACCAGATTTATCCGGGTCCAAGCCCATTGCTGTCCAAGCATTTCTTGGAGTAGAGTGATGACGTTGCCTAAATCTTCTCCTGCAAGCAAAGCCAGACGCGCAACTGTCTTGGTTTGAAAGACAGGCACCTGCCAGCAAAAAGCTGGAACCCCCCCTTTGAATAGAGAATGTAAACCCCCTCCCTCAGATGATTATAATTTTGCAGTTGGAGGCTCTCAGGCAAAGATTTGGGAGTGGGAATAACAGTTCTTTACTAGGAATATTAAACAAAGCAAAGACAAATACAAATGTAATAGCACTAAGAGACAAGCAAAACA
>WBNO01020123.1:0-33702 GCA_013400575.1 Peucedramus taeniatus
ATCAGAAGGCTTTAGAAAAACTTTTAAAAAATCAGGACAACAAGATTTCACAGGGTATTTGCTTGTGGGACATGTATAGGCAGGAAACATGAACAGTCCTAAAGAGAAGCTTTAGCAAACTACAACCCACAGTTTCTCCAATAAAAAGCAAGGAAAAATCATGCCTAACTGGGTATCAACAAGACAGCCACTGCAGGAAGAGGTAACATTGCACTGCTGACATGCACAATAGACACTACAGTGCTCACTGTTGATCGTGTTCTCTGGCACTTGAACCAACCTGCTCCTTCTGTGAGCTCTTTATAAAAAGCTTTTGCTGGAAGTCAGACACAAAGGTTTATTTCATACCCTTATGTTGATAATACCATAAACAAACCCGTTAAGTTTAAATACTCATCCCAAAAGATTATTTACTGTGCCTTGTCATTTGTGTAAATTCTTACTGAGAATCACATAACTGAAGTATGGACATCCTCTATACTTGGACATACAAGAAAACAAGTATTGTGATAATGAAAAGACAGGATGGCAGCAGCAAGGTTGCAATCCAGTAAAATATGGGCATAGCACTTGAACTATGAATGTGGAGAAATATGTTAAAATCCTGTTTAAGATAGTCAACGAAGGCATTTTTGCAACTTCCTGTCTGTCCAGACAATTATAAGGCCAGTCAAAGGCAGACACTCTTGTTACTTTTGTACCCTGCCTTTGAATAACAAGAAAAAAAATAATTAAAAAAAAAAAAAGAAAGCTTTGTCAGGATGAGCTCCACTCCTCTTCTAGCACACTGTGCAGAGGCAACAAACAGCACTGAGAATACCTGTTACTGAGAATAGCAAGCCTCTGAGGCTTTCTGCACTTTTTACTTCCAGCTCAAGTGCTTAAGGATAAATGCAATGTACCCAAGAGTACATTGTAAATGAGCCTAAATACATGTATTTTTTCGGAAAACATAAAAAGTCTGTGCTGCAGATGATTAAAGAATTCTGGATTGCCCAAGAAGACAGGCATCATATACTTCTTTGGTACAGTAACAGCACATGTAGCAGAACTCTGCTATTGATCCCAGTCCAGGAAGAACTGGGGCATGAATGACTCTGGTAGAGCTAGTGCCCCATCACACACATTGTGTTTCTGTTGCAACACAACATCCACAGTATCTCTGGCTGAAACAACTGAATTAATTCTATAGAATGAATACCAGTAAATGAGAAATATAAAAGTTAAATACATATATGTACGTATCTTAATACATAAAGTATATAAATACTTCAAAAGTAAAACGTTTTTCCTGTTTACCATCACAACTTCCAAAAAGTCAGTCATTCAGCCATACCAGTGGAAAGTCCGTACTCCCAGTGTACACAGTAATTAACTGTTAGTAGGACTGAAGTATTCGCTAGTTATTACTCTTCTCAGGTAGCCCCACCTCTCTGAAGACACTGATTATTTTACAGACTGACATTGTGAAAGCTAGACCAATTTAATCAGATGGTAATGTGCAGTAAGAGGAACTCAGCTGAGCTCATGTGAGAGATCAACTGCTGCAGGAAAGAGGTCCCATATTCCCTACTCTTCTTAGCATTCTCCTTTCCAGCCACACATTCCCGAAGTTTCCTTGTATGAGCTATGACTCATGTAATCCCTTCAGTAAGCCAACACACTGGCAGAAGCTAATTTACCCAGAAAGCCTTCCACAAGTTGATAAGTCAACTCAACTTACCAAAGGATCAGATGAACATCAGAACAAACAAAGGAGGAAAAAGATGAAGGACTGCTCCCAGCAGCAACAATATGCTAAGTCTGCTTGACTGTCCTCAAACCTGATCTTTAATTTCTCATGAATACCAGAGAGCAAAACAGAACTTTCATAATGAGTTCTTAATGAGTTATCAATGTATTTTGTTGTCTAAAAGGATCCCACCCTATATTGGAACTCAGCTAGAGATTCTTGCAGCTATTTGGTTCAGTCAGTGTTAGAAGAATGCGACGTATTTAGTCCGCTATCCTTGCACGTGTCAAGAAGTAATTTTTTTTCTACAAGTAGTACCAGTGAAGATGGTAGAACTTTTCAGAACATGGTATCATTTTACAGAAAGGTATTAGAATCTGGTCACATTACAAAATGTGAATTCAATAATGATCTCTCTCTAATACAACTGCTATTTAGTCTTTTCTACATAAGACACAGAACTGTAGAGTCATAATGTCATATAGAGAATGCACAGGACACAGAAGAGCTGCTTGGTTATCTACAGGCAAAAATCTAGCTTTTGAGTGCCATTTTTCTTGCAGTGTCTGTAATTCAATTATGATGAATTTGTCTTCAAGATTAATTAATTATTGTTCATCATGGCTCATGTTGTCTCACCACTTAGTTTGGTTAACAACACATTATTTAAATTAATTCCCTGATTTGCTGCATACTTTTATCAAGACTACTTTTCCCATGAGAAATTGATTTGCCTCTCTACATGTACCTTAAGAACAATGTGGTGAGAAGTAATTCTTGCCAAGAAACGTTTATGCTTATGTATGCAAACACATAACTCCCATTAATTTAAAGAAGTCATCAATGATGCAGTAAGATTTGAAAGTCTTTTGCATGCTCTTATTTAATATCAGAGGAACTTCAAAATGTGTACTGTTATTTAGAGAGAGAATTTGTATCATTATTCCTACCAAAATGAACTTAGAATACGCAAAAATATTACCCTCACTAACATAATTATCTTTTCTTAGTTTTGCTATATGAAATGTGAATCACAAAAAAAAAAAAAAATTAAGATGGAATTTAACATAAAGACGTAAATTCTGCCGTTCCATAAGGCAGATCTCTGAACAGGAACATACTCAGTTTCCTGAATGGTCTCCCCAAAACTTCAAAGAAACTGGATAGAATTTTACAAGCTAGGAGTCTCTTTCTGAAGCCCACATATTGCTCCTCCTACCTGGGGGTTCAACACAGCATCTTATCCCTGCTCACTGTACAAGGTGCCACTACAGTGTGTTTTGCAAGCACATGCATCAAAGAAAATTGCTAAGGAATCAGGGAAACAACTTTCAGTTTAAGCCTCTAAAAGGTTCATTTCAAACATAAGCAAAGATACTTGAAGGAAGACCTGCTGCTTTTGAGTGTCATTGCACACTCCGCTGCCACAGTGAGTTTTGCATGGTCAGCAGCATGCTTCTCACACTGGAAGTTCAGAGGTAAGAGCCACAGGCACACTAATCCATTACATACAACGCACTTGAGCCCTCCATAGCTCATAAATTACATGCATACAGTTTGAAAAGAGAATGCCATTCTTCAGTAGAGACAGTATTATCAGTAACATCAGTACTCCAACAATAACAGATTTGAGTTCATAAGACAATTCAAAGCAACCAAAAGGGTGTAATCTACAAAATGCCAGTCCATTCTTTCACAAAGATAAAGAAATTATCAGGAAAAACAAACACTAAAATTTCAGGATCAATGGGATCTTCAGTTAAAAATAAAGAAAACATCACCACCATACAAGAACACCCCGAACAAACAAAGAACCAACAAAAAACATTCACGCACGTGCAGTGCCTCAAGTAAAGCAATCCTTTGAGTTAGGGGAACATCAAACTACTGTTTATTTAATCTAGAGACTGTTCTCAAAGCAGGACTCAAGTCAATCATGTCAAAACTTCCACCTAGTTACAGGAATACACAGCCATTCCCCACACTTTCACAACAGCCTGCCTTCTTAAATAAGCATTACTTGATTCAGCAAATGCTTATTTAAGCTCAGCTCCTCTTCTACAGCAACCCTATGAAATACTGTGCAATAAAGTACAAGCTGCAACAGAGATCTGAAAATTCAAATCCTCAACTTTACATGGTCTTCTACAAATGCATCTTAATTAGATGCAACGCCACTACATACCAACTGAATGCTGATGGCAGGAAACATGGAACTAAGGTTTCAGGTTTCATTTCAGGTATCTTTTGATTTACTGTGTGATACTAGGCAAGTCACTTCCCATTATTTATTTATAAGTTACATCTAATTATCTAGGAAGCCTAATTAGCTCATCTGAAAAGTGATTTAAAATGCACAGATGAAAGATAGTGTGTATTTCTCAACTCTTGTCATCTGTGCCAATAAAATACCTATTTCACAATAATTAGTTCTAACTGTATTTTTGATAGCTACTGCTTCATCCCTAGAAATTCCAGGTCTGGAAGTCACAAATAGAAAGACTCACTGGGACACAATGCTAACAAAGTGGTATGTGAAATGTCTATAGATAAGGTTAATATTCTAAAAGCCTTTTTGCAATCACTCAGCACACAATGAGACTTTCTTCCCCGTTGGGTTCCCCTCAAATGAAAACCAAGAGATTTATTTTTAAATTCTCATCTGTATCACAGTAAGCATTTCCAGCACAGGTCTCTCTCTGTCTGAAAAAAAACTGGCCTAGGAAGCTAAATCTAATCTTAAGATTTATTAAAATGTTCTAGAAAGCTTTAGTTAATGTGTCTTATTACTTAATATAGAAGCCCTACATTCACTTTTGGAAAATTTGTGAAACATTAATAGGACCCTCAGAACAGAGAAAAAGCTTAACCTAGGGGCAGGTGAGATGGGCTGAAGTAAAATGGGGACAGAGCAGGCAGTCTGAAACACTTTGGGGGCTACACCTCCCATGCACCAGCCCCAAGGAGGGATCCCAACAGCTCACAAACAGGAGAGAGGCTCAGTGAACCCTATGACTCTTTCCAACCAAGTGTAGTGTCCTGTCTCTGCAATAGCTGCTATGGGATGTTTCAGCCAAAACCCTGAGAAATTATGTGGGAAACAGTTATGGAGTAATCAATTCAGCATGTGAATCTCTGCTTAAAGAAATCAAATAGCACATATCCTAAAACACATATACCCATCTGTTAAGGTTTCTACATTCTAATCCTGACTATTTTTAACCAAGAATTTTTTCCTTCTCTGTATGAACTGGAATTTCCAAACAAGCCCAAATTTCCATGTTCATTTTGACTGTAAGCATTCTGCAGCCCAAGGCACCTCATCTTGTGCATGTGTGCACACATTAACATAATGTTAATTAAAAATCAGCCTTATTCTACATACCACTGGAGTAAAGAAATTTAAATATAAAACTATGTATGATTCTATGTTATTTTATTATTATTAGTCATATTAAACTACGTAAGTCTACTTGGCTGTATTTTTTTTTAAAATCGAATTATTTTCAAACACATAGATCATTTTAAACAACACAAAAAACATTATTTTAAGTAAGAAAATGGTGCAACTTTTAATACACCATAACTAAGACAAAAATCACATGGCTTATGATTTCCTCTACAGGAGGTCCCATCTCAATACTTCATTCACTCCTTCAGGCAAAAGTAAAAAAAAAAAAAAATCTTCCTTCAATTTACTGTAGTCCCTTGTTGCTGCTGGTAAACGTATCTGCTGTCATCTTCCTGGATGATGATCTCCCATAGAATCAGGGAGGTGACTGCTGCTGCTAACAGGACTCCAAAGTAACAGAGAAATCTGGCTCTATCAGCATGTGAAGGAAGTGAGGCAGGGGAACCTGTGACTGACTTGATTGCACAAGTGACCACAAACACAGCCAAACCAGCTCACCATCTTTGCACCTTTCTTCCTTGTACTCGTCCATACTTCTGTTACTTATGATTCGCTCACTTACTATTCCCACCACGTTACACAGAGATGAAAAAGGAAATTAGATTATTTTTTGTTGTTGGATACAACCCAAGTGGAAAATACATAGTTTTCTCCTCCCCTGCTAGATTCCAGGTTTCTCATTCCCTCATTTCAGCTACATCCCTGTTTTCTCACCAAGTCACAGGGCAGGGAAAATGCTGCTGCTATTTAAATTGCTGGGCCTTTTAGAACTTAATAAAGTCAATTTTGGTTCAGAAAATGTATGGCAAGATGAGTATTATTGTTTCTTTTCAACAAAAGAAAAAAACAAACAAACAAACAAAAAAAAAACTCCTATGAAGAGCTTATCTAAAAAACACTGCGTACACACCTGACCACTACAGCATAGCTCTACTTGATGTATTTCTCACCAGTGATGAGTGATCAGTATTTCTTTGAAACACAGGTATTTTATTCTCTGAATTTCTCTTAAGATGTGGTAGAAATCAATGAACAAAGAAAATTAAAATTAAATATGGCAATCTGCATGAAATCTTCTGTACAAGAGGGACAAAGAGTGAGGACAGGGGTGCTAAAGTGAATTTGAAAACTTTGGTGCACTTCCAGGACCCTACCTGGTATGCCTGCACACTATCAGCTAGCTGCATTCTCCTTCTGTCCTGTCCACAAGATACAGCTTCTGCCCCCAACTCATCACAACCTCCAAATACCAGCAGCAGATCCCAAATGTACTGAAGTGATGCAAATTCAATATACTCCCACTTTTAAACTGACCATAAATAGGAGAAATAAAGAGTTCAAAATATATCTGACATTCAATAGTGACTATACCTAAGTTTTTCAAATTATGTAATAAAGTCATGAATAAATGGTGTGTAACTCACTGGGCAGAGGAGACAAGAGGACATTTGGTGCCTCTTACCTTCAGGACCCAGGAACACAATACATAACACAGAGCATGTACCTCATTCTTAAATCTCACTAGCAATTAGGAACTACCAGCTCTACTGTCACACTATCACGATGCTCAGCTACTCAAGTGGTCAGGGAAATAATGAGGCCATTTGATTATTCCATGTTCCTTATTGCTTCACAACTCTGCTAGGAGTAGGTGCACCTTTTACTTTTCTCTCTCTTTCATGTCTGAAGGTTATGAACTAATAAAGACATACAAAAATATCTGGATGCTTTTGTATCTGCTACCTTAACAATATCTAACATCAAAGAGCATTTTCAAGGAAAATCTTCTGTCTTGCCAACTTATCAGGCACTTGAGATCCCAGCCAAAGGGCAAAATAGAATACAGTGCTCCTATGTGATGTGCATGATGTACAAGAAAGGTTTAGCCATACTGTACATGAACCATCATGAAACAGGTTGCTGGTGATTCTGCATTATTTCCTTTGTGACTATAGCACCCTTTTGCCTGGGTCAAATACAAGAAAGCATATCATTCTTCCCTGCTTCAATACCAAACAAAAGTATTCTGCTTTGCTGCATTTTTAATTACTAGCTCAACTGGGAATAAACTATTACAATTACCCAACAGATAATGGTCAAATAATCACATCATATAATTTTGCAAACTTTAAAATACATTTCGATAAAGTTTTTCCTCCCTTTCTCATACTACAGTGTAACTGTTTTTTAAGAGTATACTTCTGAAAAAAAAAAAAGGAGAAAGGATCATTAGGTATCTGTTTCTGCACTTATATTCAGTCATTTAAAAGGTACATTCCCTGCAGAGCATTTCCCTGACGTATAAATTATACTTTAGTTATTATTTCCCTAATTTTACATCAGCTACAGTTAAAATATAAACAGCTCACTGCATTCAAAACAAGTGGCATTGCTGTGACAAGTGGACTGGGTGGAAGATGACCAATTAGCTTCTCATTTTTAAAATGATTTTTCAACAGCTTTGTTCCTCCACTGTGATTTCAAGCTGTCCTGTCTCTGGCAGCGTACCCTGACAGGTACTCTGTCTCAGCTGGGTATTACTGCCACCAAAACATTTTGGAATATCAGCAGTGCCTTGTCTGTTTCTTCACAATCTCATTTCTACACTGCAACACAGAATGGCAAAGCCAGATGTTAAAACAAACTTGCAGAGCAAATGCAAGCTTGTGACAACAGCCTTCCTACAGCTCTCAAACACAGCAGGCAGCAGTTCAGCAGTGACCCAGGAAGGGCTGAAAGACACCCATGCACAGTCCCAGCAAACCACACTGCTTGTGCTGCTCAGCTTCTGAAAATGTATGTTAAGGCTACTGAGACAAGGTAAACGCATGGCAGAAATTAAATTGACTGGAGGGGCTGTATTAAAATAAGCAGCAATGCAGTTTGAGAAATTAGCCTCATGGTACTCTGCAGTTTCCAAATATCCTTCAGTATTTACAAAACATTTATATTTTACTTATAAAATTAATGGACAAGAACACTTATTGAGACATCATGTCTAGTCTCCAACTCTCAGAGCTGCAACAAAATACAGTACTTTCCTCTGGCTAATCAAAGGATATTTAAAAAATCACTACTCTGGACAGACTGATTTATGAATATATTTTAGAACGCAAAGCCCAAGACCAGCCTCAAATGTGTTTGGGATTTTACATTTCCCAGACTGAAACATGCAAGACTCCTAACTGTTGTTCCCACATGTACCAGTATTCATTCAGATATTTAGGATTAAACATAAGAGCTATGCAGAAATTTAAACACCTGCAGAAGCATTTGCTGGATCTAAGTCTAAAGGAGAAAAGTGGGGTTTTATTTCTGGCTATTCTCAAGACCTCACCTTGCAATGTTTTATACTGGACTGAGTTATACTTCTCCCATCTTTAAACAAAGGAACACAATCAATCTATAAGAGAGGTACACCTTAAAGCTTAATTAAGTGGCGTTAAAATGTTTTGAATTCTTTAGATTCAAAGATGCGAGATAAGAGAGAAATAGCATTATTGCTGATTTCATTTCTCTAGCAGACTTTAGTAGCAAATATTTATTTCATCCTCATGCCCTGCCCCCAACACTAGAGATGTCTCAGCAAGGACCATATATAGCTACACACTGGAAATGCTAAAATACTTAGCCAGTACAGACAGATTTCACTGTATAAGAGCTATTTTTTCTTTTAAAAATCAATGCTAGTGGCAGATGTGATAAGCTAGAACAATCTATAACGTGCTTAAATTCTCTTTCATACTTCAATTTGGAAAGTTACATTAGCACTTTCTGGACATTAATAGATATTAAATCATATTTGATTATTTCATTAATAGTCTGAATGATGGCCAATATTGACCAAATTTGGTCTATTTTAAAAATTGCTAAAAAAAAAAAAAAAGAAAAAAAAAACACAAACAAACAAACACATTTGATTCAGCTTTCTAGATGAAGATTTAAGCACAAAATACTTCTTTCTCTAATTAAGCTTGCCCAACCTTGCTGCAAAGCAAGCAGCTGAAAGAGCAGAGCCAAATGCACAACCAGAAGGTCCATCTCCACCTTCTTATACTCTGACATTCAGGTGACTCAGGCTGCAACTGCAGCCCACATGCAAGAATCAGCACGGGGTGCAAGTACAGCCTTCATATGTGGTCCTTTCTTCCTCAAGAAAAAGACAGCAGGACAAAGCTTCTCATGGATTTAGCCCATGAACTACCAGCTGGAACACATAAATGTATAAATGCAAGTGTTTGAAGAAAAAAACACACCCTTCAAAATGCCAAAATAACAAGAAAAGATGACAAGGAAAAAAAAGTTAAATATTTCATAACAATAAACTTATGGCAAAAAACATGACTGAGTTTTTAACCACTATGATTAAAAACAAGACGTAATCGTTCTAAACTCACTAACATCAAAAGGAGTCTTTCTACATTTGATCAATGTTCCTACATTAATTACAAAGGGTCCAGTCATTCCACAGTTTTTTCCTGAAGCATAAAATCAGGTCTTTAAACAGAACTCATATGTGTTTTCCCAAAGGTTTTAGAGCCAGAACAGATTGTTACTACACTCAGACCATTTTTCTCATTCATTTGCAATAGGTTAAGAGTTTTGAGGACCCATTGAATGCTCTCTCATGGTTACAGGTACATAGTTTTTTGTCACCTTCTTACACTGGTTATCTATTTTCGCTGTATTTATAGGAACTTTTTTTCAAATCTGACAAATCTGGCTGAAACTGGCCAGAAGTTAAAAGGCAGTTTTGCATGCCTATTCAGAAACATATGCACACACATGCATGTGATCCAGTATCTTTGGTTACAGGAATAAACTATGAAGTTCGGTGAATGTAACTCTTGGAAATGAAAAAGAATATCAAAAATAGTAAAAACTTTTCCACACATTCTATATTTTTTCATCCTCAGATAGTCAAGATACAATTTTCAATTCACTTA
The DNA here is from genome assembly GCA_013400575.1 of Peucedramus taeniatus. Classification (NCBI taxonomy): domain Eukaryota; kingdom Metazoa; phylum Chordata; class Aves; order Passeriformes; family Fringillidae; genus Peucedramus; species Peucedramus taeniatus. Next base: position 10,091 of record WBNO01020123.1, read on the forward strand.
CCATCATTCTGCTCATACAAAAAAAAGTACACAGCACCACTAAATGGGATAGATCAATCTTCTGAATAATTCCTAGAGTCAGGTTTGAGCAAGCTAGTCATGAAATCAAACCCATTTTGCAGACAGACCTGCCTACAGGTGTCACTTTTATGTAGATGGGTTCCTTCATGTCTTGTTCTCTTTTTCTGGTTAGCTCAGTATTGGTAGGAAGAGAGCATGTCCATTCCAATTTTCAAAATCTTGTGCTCATTGCTAGGCCAGTGTATTCAAAATGCTTTGATAACATTTGCAAGCCTGAAGAGATTAGCTTCACTGCTCAGAGCCCCTGTGTGTTTGCAGGTATTAATTTGCAGACTATAGAAAATTCATTCTAGGCTTTTGGTCATGGGAAATGTGCCAAAAAACTAAGTGCCCATCAGCTGCAGGCTGTGAATACACGTCCAGAGACCTCTGCCTGCCACTCAGAACAGATCTCAAAGCTTAGTCAGGCATTCTTCACATTCACAGATACGAGAGCATTGCTGCACATTGCCAACTTGGCTTTTGTCACGGTTTAAAAAAAAAATTTAAACAATCAAAATACTAAAGCAGTTAATCCCTGGAAGGCCTTGTGATCACATTCCTTGACATGTTTGATAAATATGGAAATAGTGAAAATGTTCTGACTTGCTAAACTTGCAACCTCTTTAAAGCATTTCTTGGCCCCAACATGCACAGACTGCTGACTTGGCACACCCAGAGGACTTTTGCTCACCTTCCTCAATAGACCCATACTGATAAGTCTGAGTTTCCCCAGGAGCTGAACAAAGTCACACTTATTAAAATGTTTACTGAATTCATAAAAGTAGAGCAGTGCTCTCATGAAAAGTTATGTCAAAGCAAATCTCCACAGGCCCATGTATGCAACCATAGATGATAAAAAAATTAAACTGGAATTTTAATGACTCTCATTCTGTAAAAACAGACTAGACTAAAATGCCTTTAAGGTTTTATGGAACACTGACCTCTAAAGAATATCACCTGCTTACGCACACTAATGAAAGAGATAGAGTAAGAAGACAATAAAATTTAACTCACAGATGTTATTTCTACTCTAGTGTATAATTCACTACCCCTGGGTTCAAACAACAAAAACATGTCCAGGTAACTTAGATCACTATATACAATTTAATTTCCACAAATATACATGGATATATTTATCAGATTTAAGAATATTAAAGCATGTGTGAGTTCTACAGTACCTTTTACCTTGCATCACCAATTTACTTTTTTATACTCAGCACAGTAGATTGTTTCAGTGGCAGGAATAAAAGAGCATAATATAAAAGGAGGGGAGGAGAAGACACTAATGCCTACATACTACTGACTACCAATTAATTCGAAAAAAACAAACAAACAAACAATCAGCCATAGATAACTGCAAGTTGTGCTCACTAAGCTGTTTTCCAAGGGAGGTGTCAAGATGGTTGATTGTGTCAGCCTAGTTTTCAGCTGTTCTATTTGAAAGCCAGAACATATTTTGGACACTTATAAATTAGGTGCTTTTAAAAGGTATATGACCATAAGCACTTCAAAATGAAAAACTGCTTCCATCAGACAAGATGTTATTAAAGGATTATGCACAATCAAATCACTTCTCCAATGAATGTCTGAAAAAAAAATTTTTAAGAAACTGAATTTGCACAGCTGTGTTGTCTCATTTACAAAATAAGAAAAAACACTCTGCACATCATCCTAGAACCTAGATATCTGTCAATCATTATAGCCAAGATTGTGAGAGTAAATAAATTTGTAATATAGTAACTTATAACTTATATTTACAGTCTGAATGATATCCTTAGACAAGTAGCAGTGGGGTAAGAAACCAGCCAAACACTACTTAGGCCATCTTCTCAAGATATGCCAAACACTAACATTCAGCTTTGCTCTCCTAGGAGTACAAATTTCCTTCTTATTCAGCATATTTGGATTAAATTTTTAAATGTTATTGAAATACAAAAAAAAAAAATTATCTTAAGCATTAATGCAGTTATGCCAATTATTAACTAATGATATTGCCACAAAGTTTTGTATTGAAAGGATGGTTTATAGTAGAAAAGCTGAAAACAGCAGGAACTTGCCAGCAAAATAAAAAAACAAGACCATAGACTGGTTTGGTTTACAGATTACCAAAAAAGTCAACACAGCATTCTGCATAATTTTCCACAATAACTGACACTAGTTTTAGGACAGCTTAAGTAATCACTGTACAATCAAGAATAATTTAAACTTTAAGTAGGTTGCACAGATACAAGTAAAACCAGGGTAAATAGAAAATTTGCCCTGCAGGTAGTGCTAGGTGGTGCATAAATCCAATGCAAGTACACTGTATTCCATCTTACTGGGATGAAAGGAGGAAATCTTTGAATTCAAAAAGAAAAACTTGGTTATATTACATTCCTAGAAGTACATTCTAGTTATGAATCAGATGCCAGTGAAACTGATTATACTATTAACTTGAATACTAAGAAAAAGATAGTGAACAAATATTCAGCAATGCACCAGCAGGGCACAGGTAAAAGCAAACACAAAAAGTTCCAAGAAGAAAGCAAACATTGAATACCAGCCCAGTTAAGTAAAATAAACATGAAAAGAATAAACACAGAAGAAATAAAGAGGTAAATTTAAAAAGCAAGAACAAAAAAAACCCCACCAAGGCATACCCAATATAAATATAGAAAGCATCCTCAAATCAAGCAAAGATACAGGACACCATAAAAAACCCCCAACATATTTCACATTTACATTACAAAAAGCAGAATTATATGGTATTATATACATATTTCATTTAAAAATGAGAAAAAAGAAACCCCTTTCATGCATACACCTCACAATTCAGAGTACCAAGTATTTACGAATACTTGGTATTCATATGTACAATTAAAAAATAAGCACATATCTAAGTGAAAAATAGAACTAAAAGAAAATAAAGAAGGAAAATACAGAGCATGGAAGGACACAGATGAGATCAAAGAACCTCTTGATAATTGATTTTGAGACTGAGCTATAGAAATCACCAAAGAAAAGCTATTGCCACAAAAATTTTAGCCTTCACTTTACACATATCATAATACTTGTCACAAGAAGGGACACACAAGTGGGCGCCGACTGATTTACTGCCTTTTTTTTCAGATAGTTATCGAAGAGCTTTTTCTTCAGGACACAGACAAGGTGACTGCAACAGGATAGCCCCTTCAAAAATACCAAAACTACCAAAATCAGTCTAGATCACTCACAAAAATTGAGCAAATCCAAATACATATGGAGGCTCTGAAGCAGTATAAAATCTCTGCTTTAGTTTCTCTTAGAAGTCTCTCTACAGCCTGAATGCTGATTCTGCAAGTGAAAAACTCTACCACAGAGCAAACTTATGAAGACTGATGGAGGGTATGGAGAAAAGTTGAAGAAAAGTTGAAAGATTAAAAATTTTTACTAACATGCAGAGTGTTAACATTCACCCAGAAAACATAACGTTTTCTCTAAAGGCTTCAAATGAAGAACCAAAAGCTGTTTTGATATGGAGTTACGAGACTGAGTTACAATCTGAAATGTTTCTCAGAAGAGCAGTAAGACTGGCTGGAAAAAAATACACAGAAGTAAAAAATACAACACTGTTAATGAGGCTCAAAATAAACTTATAGAGAAAACTGAGAAAAAAAAAATTGGTGTAACTTCGAAGCACAAAACAGACCATAAACACCATCAAGGACTAGAGCACAGCCTTGAACACCATCCCCAAGGAAACAAGCAGCTGTAACAAGAAGCATATCTAATGAATTCAAAACCCTACAGATTGATGGATGACACAGAGTACAGCTGTATGATTCACATTCCTAAAAATTAGATTGGTTGGTTTAAAAATTGCAACTGTTCAGAAGAAATAATATTATGTTATAAATTACAAAATTACAATAGCTCCATGAGCACAAGCAGAATTAAGAGCAAGATGAAAAGTACCAGTAAAAAGAAGTCATGAATGGTATTGGAAATTATTAACTGGTATTAGGACCATAGTTATTTTCAAGTAGAGAAACTAAAAGCTGTGAACTTTGGTAAATATTCCACTGCAGAGCAAAATGCATATGATCATAAGTAATATCACCTCATTCATACTCCAAATTATAAAAGGTAGATAATAAGGAATAGACACAGTTTAGCAATTAGCTGTAGAATCTTGAGAAGGTATCTGAAAAAATGCCTAAGAACAAAAAGAGACAGCTAGATGCAAAAAAACAACATCAATGAAACCATCATCCCCCCCAAAACATAAAACCAAACAAAAAAACCAAAAACCCAAACCCAAGCTTAAATATTGTCATCAAATTAATGACGTTTTCCTAGTGAGCAAAATGCCAAACCTTAATTTTATTAACAAGTCAGTGACAAACAGAAGGGCCATCACAGGACTAACGCATCTTTCAACCTCTTCCAGTTCATAAAGTTAAAATCCTTCCATTCCCTGACTGCCTGATACAACAAGATCACCAAAATAAAAGATGCACATATCTTGTCCTACCCAACCCTATTACACACTGAGGATCTAAAAAGATAAAGACAATAATTAGAATGCCATAAACAAAGTAATTAAAATTCCCTTTGGTGGCCTGGTAATTGCAGACTTGGTTAAGACAGACAATATAGACAACATAGGGGCACAAAGAGGAAAAACACGCCAATTTCCCCTTTGCTGTAATACAGAACATTACATTTTTCTTCAATTTGAAGAAAAAATGATCTTCCATTGCTTGGCATTTTTTCTCTGAACCAATGAGATAGGGAGGGGCCAAGAAGTGCAACTTATTTAAAGGCACAGAAAAAGACTGTGAGCAAGTGACCTCCTGATGTGATAAGGCAGACTGGAGAAGAAGAACAGGTGAATTGCTGGGTGTTCTGCAGAAACAGACTCTTAGATCAACAGGATCAAAATGAATGGTTTAGCAAGTACTTAAGATTGATAGACAAAAGGCTGCACATCCCAGCATCTGCAGTCTTAGGTGGACTTCCCTCTATGTAGCTCAGACTCTTGTATGGCAAAGATGATAAAACAGATCTAACATGCACTCAGAGGTAAAGAAGAATACAGATGGTACACGATTCCACTTCCTGTGACACTACACTGATTGGTTTTATTGTGAAGTCTATTTATACAGCTGATTATAAATTCCTAGTGTGCTTTGATTAATGCAATAGCAGCTGGACTACTTCCTTTCTCTTAGCACTTAGCTGCATTCTTGATTAGCGAGTGGTATATGAAAGCTTGTGAAACAAGTACAGGAAGATCAGACAAAAGCAATGATTTCCTCTTAGACCACTACATTACATTAAACCTGCCAACACTAGACCAGTTAGTCTCTGACCTGCAGCAGCTGGGAGTAGCCAGATTCCAGATGGTTGTAGAAAGCTGCTTTTGTATGGTCCTTGTCTTATTTGTACCAACCTAACATGCAAAGAAAAAAAATCAGAGCAAGCTGTTTGGGCAGCTCCATGATAGATGATCTGTTTCCACACAGAGCACATTTCCAGCCATCCAGTATGTAAAGGATGTGTACAAGATCTATCAGATCCATCCCTACCATCAGGACTACCATCACTATTGAAAGTCAAATCTACTTCCACTACACTAAAACACATACATACAGTCTGCATGCCACTGGCATCTCAAGACAACAAAACACCACAAAATACTCTATTACATCTCCTATCCTGGATCCTCAGCTTTCCAAAGGAAGAGGTAAGAAGAGAGGATTCAAGTCATTGCTCTGAAGTTTATGTGTGCATGCCATAGTATGTAAGATTCGCAGTGCTAACCAGAAGAGCAAGCACAGGCAGAAGTCAGCACACACATCACTCAATATGTATTTTATTTTCAAACTTGGCAGATTGGTGAAGTTCTAGATATGGTTCAGAATTATCTGAAACATGTACATGTGTTCCCTTTTATACTGCAAAACAATTCAGAGTTAAAAACTTGAGGTGTTCTCCCCAAAACAGTGTTTTTTAATCTGAAGCAAGCACAGGAGTTAAGCTGCAGCTGCATTTGGCCTTGGCTAATTCAGGTACCAATACATGCAGTGAAGGATACATCAGGATGAGTTCAGAATAAATCAAAATACATAGACAAATTCAGTAATAAATCTAAGATTACAGGCATATAACTTAAAAGTTTTTCCTGGTTTTACTGTGAAGAACCTACATTATTTAAATTTCACTATCATCCCAGGGCAAAAAAGTAATTTGTAAAAGTGTTCAATAAATCAACTTATATTATAAAAAATATTTTCAGAAGACATGCACTTCAATTGTCATATTTAAGGAAGCAAAATTCTTGCTTTAAGTACACTCTAAGTCTCGGCTTTAAGTTACACGTGTGACTGGTGAGATGTTCTCAAAATAGATCTCTTCTCATTGTACAATTTCTTTCCTATCATACAATTATTAGCAAAATTAAAAGCTTCTGTGTTCCAAAACAGAACAAAGTAACAGAATCCAAATCTAATCAGAAAGCTGTTTTGAGAAGTCTCTCAATTTTTTCCCCTCAGGTGAAACTGAACAGTGGATAATTAAAAATAAAGCTATTGTGAGGTGTTCTTATTTTTTTTTTATTCCGCACTCTGCGGTAATGAATAACCCGTGACCTAACCTGCAAAAGGAAAAATTCTTGCCTAGGAAGATGCGAAGTTCCGAGTCACTCTTTCTAGAGGCAAGAACAATTGTTCCATCTCTCTTGTTCCCAATTTTCATTCACCTTATGACATCTGCCTCTACCTCCTAAATAAAATAGAATCACAAGTTTTGGGAAATTACGAGCATTTTAAAAAATATTTTAAGAATTCAAGCACAAGAGAATCAAATTTATCTTGGCATCAGCTTTCAAAAGTGCCACAGCACAGAACTGAAAAATACAAGACTAATCAGAAAAGATGTTAAGTAGCATATTAATTTCTTCTGCAGTCCTAAATCCAGTTGCCCTATGTGCTGCAGAAGGCAGAGGCACAGTAATTCAAGCTGTATTTCACTGGCATTTTAATCTAAATCAAGTTCTCCTGCCTCTAACATTACAGTGCTTAGTCCATCTTAGATGGCTTAATACAAGTTGATAACTCCACCTACAAACCTCATCCTAGCAGTAACCATTACTACAAAATACCACTGCATTACACTTGATGCAGTGGGAGGCTGCTAAAAAAGGAGTTCTATCCAACTTCTGTCACAAAGTTCATAAAATGCATAAAATTTTTAGAAAGGGAAAAGCTTACTTTCCCCTTTTTTTTGACACTTGAGCAATATGCCACAATTACAAGACCACTTTATGCCACAAGGTTTCTGCTTAGGAAGATTCCATCTCAGTGACAATATGACAGTATCACAGATGGGGTATCAGCCCCCTTTGCTAACTAGCACTTCTCATTATAATTCACTTTTAGTCTCATAGAACTTTATTGCACTTGATGCATTTTGTTTTAACTTTCCAGCATGAGACCTAAAACAATGCTACATAGTTTATCCACAGTGCTCTCTAATATTTCATTTTTCTCCATTAAAAATCTGTTATGCAACAAATACAATCTGTTATGCAAAAAAATTGCAACATTAGATTACTCTCCACTTACAAACAAACAAGAAAAAAACAATCAACAAAAAACAAAATCAGCCTTTTTGCTATCTAAAGTAACTGTCTTGGAAAAAAAGGAAAATATGTGTATGTGTGTGTGTGTGTTTATATATCTAGTGAAATATATTAGACAAAACCACAAGCAGAAAAAGAAATAATGTGTTCCTTGCAAAGCACACTTCATGTAATACACACTGAATAACAAAAATTCCATCCATAATTCACAAGAAAGAATATTTATGTAAGAACTACATTTGTTTGACATTTAACTTTAAATTTTATTACCTTGGCTCCACCATAGGCTTGTTCCTTATATGTATGGACATAGTTACTTAATTAGTACAACATACTTCAGTAAATTCTTGACAGTATGAAATTTTTCAGCTTCTATGTATATAATCCCAACCCAAGAATCAGAAACTGCAATCAATAAATTTTTTTGTTTCCATTTGTACCACTGTACTTCAACAGAAATTCTTCCTGCAGGCTGATTTATGAGTTCAAAGCATCAATTACTAGAGTTGAATGGACTCAGTTATGAGCATTGCAAACAGAGTTCAGGACATTAAAGCAGATTAAAGCTCCTACAGCAATTCAAGGAAGTATTATGTATTTGTATTTTAACTAAAAACCAAATATTAACAGAAGATTAAAGACACTTATGCAAGAGTGAAAAAGTTGGTCTTGTTTTAAACGTTGCACATGACACCACCACTTCATATTGCATTTGGTCTCACTGCTAACCTGAGATTAAAATCTTCTGACATTCCCAACTATTTCATCAACACTGGGTCTGTCACTGACTCACTTAAATAATCTGTGAATCAGTACTTTATTCTTTCCATGCTTTACTTACCTAGCTGCATATTCATTTTTTATATGTCAAACAGATTTTTAAAGGAACATTTGTTTGCAATGTGCTTGGAGACTGTAAGATAAAACTTACAAAATTTAAGTCTTGCTTGGCTAGGACTTATATGGTATTCTTGTCAAAATGAGTTACAAATATAATCCCTAAACTTCACTAAACTCTGTGAGGAAAAAAAAATTAGGTACCAGAGTCCTGTAATTTGCATTACCTTTCAGTGCTATCTCAGCAGATGTTGCAAACAAACTTTGCTGTGGCCACACAAGGATCTGAAAGCTTGCTTGAAAAGAATGTAGTGTGCAACAGCTAAGAGTATCTCCAGGTGTCTGCACAGACAGACATGTTTGTTTACAGAGAATCAAGACTACTCAAAACAATTGCTAAAACATTTAGCGTTTAGAACCTTCAGTGTCAACACCTTGCAAGAAACTTTGTATTATTCTTGGCAAGAAGCTGTGGAAACTGGTAAGAAAATAGTCAAGATACCTTTGTATGTAAGTGAACTGGAATTTTTCACAGAACAGTTTCTCTTGTAAATTTGTCTACACCTAGTCTAATCAACAAAATTTGCAGCTATTAACAGGTTGTGCTTCCATATGCTACCTGTTGTAAGTACATTTCTTAAGACAGAAGCCTATTTAGAGTCCAACTGCTTTAATTAGACTTGGTATCAAAAAAAAGTGTAAATACTAAAGCTAACCATCAAAAGAAGTACAATCAAGAGTAGGTTACAGGAAAATTGCTTTCCTCTGACTTACAAATGTGTAAGCACAAGGGCAGAACAGGATATTTAGCTTTGCTCACACACACAGCATAGACAGCAGCTGCAGTTTAGGCTGCCTGATTTCAGGAGAAATAAACTTCCCCTCATTTAGTGCCAACTAATTGTGCCTATGGTGGATAGAGCACAGTTAAGATACTTCCAGCAAAACCTGAGGTAATTAATGTAATATTACTGGAGTACACTGCATAGTCACAGTATATAAAACATCTTCATAAAGGCTGCTATTTCTGCAAGTTACTATTGATTATTTTAGAGGCTAGACTTTGGTATTTGAATTTCTCATTGCTTGCAATCTCTACCCCATCTTTCAAAAACAGGAAGGGAAACAAACTTGCCTGTAAGAATTAATTTCTTAGGTACATTTGTTTGAGGCCTGAATCATTCATCCAATTAGTTCCACCTCATTGTTTCAGACTAATTAGATAGAAGGCGGGTGCACAGGAGTGTACTTTGGGTTATTGTTTGCTTTTAATACTGCATTAATTATTAAATTTACTGTCCATTATTTATTTTAAAGCAAAAGTAAGTTATTCATCAGACATACTCAGATTTCAAATGCCCCACCACTGAGAATTTTGTACCTGTTCCTTGGCTGTGCTCTATCTTACTCAAGCTTAGTGACAATTTGGTAAATTTTTATTTCTGTAAGGACACACAATTTCCTTGGAGCTAAGTCCAAACCTGCATTCATAGCTTGGCTGTAATCATCAGAACTGTTCCAATCTAATTCTCTTTAGTTCAGATTTTGTAGTGCCTTATGCCTATCAGGATAAAAGAAGTGAAAGGCTGTAGAGATTACTTTATCTCTATAATAGCCTTTCCTCATCAGGAACTCAGCAATTTACAAACACAACATACCCCAGCAACTTAAGATCCTCAAGTCTCATGAGTAGTAGCCTCATGTTTTGACCATGCTTGATTGGTATAGTTCATAACAGGAGGGAAAAACCTTGATATTAAATACCAAAAGCCTGACCAAATGATCTGCAGTGAAAATGAAGCCTCTGTTGGCTTTGAACAGTCATATAGACCGAGACAAGGAAATCTAAATTCTTCTTAGACACAACCCAAACAAATCCTCAAGGAGATAAGGACATTTGTGTATGAAACAAGTGGAGATTTTAAAAACAAAGGGGAGAAATAGAACAGGTTTTAGATTGTTAACCAAACAAATTAGAGCACACTGAAGAAAGTCATCAATTAGAATTTGAATCTAGAATTAAGAAAGTTAAGATAAGTTAGGGAGTGTGAAGAATTGGCTGCCCTTAAGTCACTCATGCAAATAAAAAGATAAGGACCATGAACACTGTCTAGATGAAAAAAGTCTCCATGCTTAAATTGCTGATGGGCAGGTTTACTCAGAACCAGGCAATATACACACACAATCAGCTACATAATTTATAACTTACAAAAGAGTCTCAGCGCTGTCACCATCACATTTTATTATCAATGCACCAAGAAAGGAAGGAGTAGTTAGAGAGTCCACTTAAAATTCAAGGTTTTTCTTCAAATACCGCCAATGTTTTTAAAGTATTTTCATCACCAAGTAACTTTGGCGCTCTTCTTTTATTCAGAAAAGACATCAGCAAAAATCAAGAGGGTTGTTTATGCAACCTTAGTAGCATGGTTTATCTTTAAATACATCAAAGAACTGTCAGGAAACTTCAGACAGAATGATCCACCAACTGATTTTGTGCAGATAAAGTTAAGATAGTTTCCATCAAAAAACTACCACTTTCTCTGATATATCAGTTCTCTTCTTCCAACTCTTTTCGAGAAATAAAGGTTATAGAGGCTTTTCTGTTAGAAACTAAAAGTTAGTAGACAAATGCTTGCTCCCTCCCCTTATTTCAAAATTATCCCGTTATACTGGCACACACATAGCAAAGTTCTACAGCAGTCATATTGATACCACCATGAAAATGTAAAGCTCATCGTTCTCACCTGAGTATTCAGGTAAGAGTCCTAACCTTCTGGGCTTCTATTCAGACCAGTGAGACTTGAGGATGCACGAAACTTCTGACAACACATTAATTTTAATACCATGGAGCTGCTGTTCTCAGAGCAACCAGGTTTGAAAACCTTGAAGATAATCTTGGCTTATAGACTGATTTCTAGAACAAATTCACTGTTAAGTGCCCTCTTTCTTACCCAGTTTTGTCCTTACAGAAAAGTTTTGTTTTTCAGCTCCTTTACGTTTAGGTCCTTCTCTCACCCTTACTGTACAAAAACTCCCTGACCAGCACTTACAGTCATTCAGGTATATGGAGATTAGGCAAAGAGGGGAAAAAACAACAGAGAAAAAAAAGGCATGTGTTTTCCTCATTCTACCCAACTTTTTATTCTGAATCAAGCACAGTTGCTTCACAGTGATGTGGAGAAAGGAAGGCCTTTTTACAGTAGTATTACATTTAACAAATGCTTTGCAGAGGTAATTCTTCACTCCAGGTTTGCATATGCTCATTTAATAAAACGATTACTTCTAAAACCCATTCCTTGGAAGAAGAAACAAGCCTATGCATCTGAGAAAGCAAGCCCTTATTTCCCTTCTGGTGTCAGTTTAGGCTAGCTGAGGTATCTCTAGAGTACATTAGCAGAATGTAACGAGGTTGGTGCTTGATGATGCACTTGTTCCAAAACCCCTTGCTGGAAGTGCTGAGGGCTTCCAAGCAACCATTTTAAAGGCTATACTAAACAATTTCATTAAAGAAGCAAGGCACTACACAGAGATCAAATAATTAAATTATATCTCTGTACATATTTGGTTTTTCTGCTGATCAAGGATGAATCCCCCAAAACACCTGCACTGCTCCCAGCTTGAGACAAGAAGACACTCAGCAAGCATCACCAACAAAAGACCTTCCCACAAGATGATCTCCTGGCGTACAGAAGGAACCTTAATCTCCACTGCACTTTTTTGTAAATGTCTTTAGCACACAGTAAGAATAACAATTGTAGTAACAGATATTTGTCTTCCGCTTACAGCTTTAAAAGACATCACAAGTGTGCTGAGCTCATTCAAACCTATGGAGTCAGCAGTTCTGAAACATTGCTACAAAGGTACTAGACACACAACGACCATATCATTAGGTGCTGACCCTGAAAAAAGAGATATTAAAGAAAACCAGAAAGGACGGGTCTTCAGGTTAGTTGCAAGTTTAACAGGGATAGAATACAGTTGTGTTTGACTTTTTGTTTTTTTAAAGGGAGCAACCACAAATTTGTCAATACAAATATGTTAAGAGTTGAGCTGGTGACAGCTTAACAGTAAAACCAGGCCTCTCTGCCACCATTAATTTAATTATTTTCTTTATTGTAATTCTTTCAACTTTAAAACAGCTTGAACTAGGGGAGCTCCTGTTTTCTGTCATTTCACAACTCATAACTTGCAGGGCTGTTCCATTTAGAATAAAATGTTAGAAAAGTGATCAACAGTAAATCACTACACTGTGCACTTAAAAGTCTCAAAGTGAAGAGCTAGAAAGCAGAGACAATTCACATAAAAACAGAGGGGAGGAGATAATTTGCTGCTTATGGCACAGGACTGTAAGTTAATACATCTGGGTTCTATTCTATGTGTTAAATGTGAACAACACCATGTGCTTTGCATAAGTGAAAGGATGTTTTATTCATCAGCATTTATAAAGCATTTTGAGATCCCAAAATAAAATATTTTAGCAAAGCAGAGATTACTGTGTTATTTTACTTTGCAAATTATTTTACAGAGCAAAACAATGGTTTAATAAAAATACAGTACACTACTCTCTCAAAGTCCCTGAAAACTGAAAAGTATTCAAATATCCAAATTAAAAGCCAAACATCCATATTTAAAAGTCAGGCTACCAAAAAAACCACAAAAACCAGGAGTAGATACATAAATCTTCATTTTTAAGCAGATATCACACATGTTCAAGTCAATGCACTCAGTCTCTTAACTCAATCACTGACAAAGTATTGACACTCCTAAATTACATTTTACAAAAGCAAAATGCATACTTCAGGTAGCCCACTAACATAACTCAGATACCCACAGGAAATCAACTTTGCTTCAGCTAATCAACAAATTTTTCTTTCCATAAAAGTTGAAAATAATCCATAGCATTACTGCCAACCAAAAAGAAACCAGTCTGAAATTTATCCAAATTATTGTAATGACAGAACACTCAAATAGCAAAAAGTCGCAGCACATGTCGCAGTTGAGATGGCCACAATACACAGAGTACCACCATACAGTACCAGAAGGCTTTAAGCATTCACCCAGAGTAACACCTACCTCACCAGAAGGCTTCAGGCATCTACCCTTATTGTTCTTTAGCCCAGCCTTTTATACCTCTCATGTTCATGCATTGCCCCTGTGCGCCCGCTGCTCCCTTTGGTGATTGCTCAGTGCACCTGGGCACTTTGGCTCATTGAAAGCAATGGCTCATTGCTTTCAATGCTATTCACCTGCTTCTCACAGCTGTAGCCCACTGGGGATGAGGCTGGGCCACAGCCCCACTCCCAATTACCACAAACTGTGTGCCTACAGCAAAACACATTGGTCTTATTCTACCTATCATATCTGTTTTTAAATTAATGGTCTAAAAGCCAATCCCTCTCCATTTCACCCTTTTGACTTTGGCAGTAGAATCCTGTCCCAATACCCTTCCTCCAAAGCTTAACAATACAGTAATACTGATAAAATATCAAATTACATCAAACACATCTCAGCCTAAGCTCTCATTATTTGCACACACTACTACCAGGTAGGTGCGGTATCTTTCCTAACATTCCAGCTTCAGTATGTCTACTGTCTCTTCAGTATGTTTAATGTTGCTTGGATGCTGACTGAGCAGTGGTGAGTGACTGCCTTTGCATCCCTTTCTATTCTTTTTTCTCCTCCCTTCCCTTATTAAACTCACTTCATCTCAACCCATACCCATGAAAAATCAATTTTCTTGATTTTGTTTGGTGCGTTCTCTCCCCCATCCCTCTGAGGGGAGGGAAGCAAGCAAATGGTGGGTGTGTAGCTGCTGGGCTGGGTCAACTCACTAGAGAACGTCATCAGGAAAAGGCACAAAAAGACATTTTATTGGAAAATCAGTGTCTGAGGAATATTCCATTTTGACTTTCAACTGCTTTTATAAAACTAAGAAACAAGTTTTTCTGATATTTTTGAAAGCACTGAATAATTACTCATATACAAAGACATCTGCCCTCACCATATTGCTTCTAAGCTTGACTCAAAGCTGGTTCATCTGAATGGAAATATCAAAAGATTACACACCAGGTCCTTGAGAACCTGAAGTTCACAGAAGTTCTTGTGTGCAGAGAATGCAAACACAGGTATCATGCAAAGGAAGTCTAAAACCAATCACAGGCTTATAAATTTTGGTGCTCAAAATTAAAGGTTTAGGAGAATCTAGGAAGGAATTCAAATGCCTTGCTGATAGCTGTTTCAAACAGGCCTGTATATGCACTCATGTGGAAGAAAATAACAGATAGAAATAAATAGAAAAGGAAGTTCCAGAATGTCTAAAACTGCCAAAGAAAGAATTTTTGAGAAAAGTATTGATTGATAGTAACTCAGAAATATAAGCAAAGAAATTATTTTTCTGTCTGATTCTGCTGGCACTCAGGCAGGAAAAACTTGGTACATGACTTATAAATAAACAGCTGAACACTGAAAAAATATGTCTCAGTTTCTCCCCACGTGTGTATCAACCTGCAAGAACCCATGGTTTTGGCTAAAACAATTATACCTTTCTCTATAAATTTAAACACATTCTAACTCCCTCTTTTACAAGGATTTAATCTATTCTCAGACAACATCAGGCAGTGTTATCTGTTACCTAGAAATTGCTCCTCAAATCAATATTATTAATACTATCATCCTTGAACTTCCACAGAGATTTGGAATCTAGGGATAAGACATGGGTGTAATTCAGAATAGAAACAACAGTGTGATAGATGAAGACCTGGCCTAAGACAGTGCCCCCAGGCTTTCAGATCCATTACAATGGGCCAGTATCCAAGAGGTGAGATTTACACAGATTAACCAGTTTCTTGGGGACTGAACACTGTCCTTCCTGCCTGACACACAGCAGCTGCCATCTTTTCATTACATAACTAACCAAACATCACATTTAATTAAGAAGCCAAAATACTTCCTGAGTATGAAGTAGTTTTTTAAAGACCTCCCATAACGCCCCCCTTTATTAAAAATACAACTTATATATCAAACAACCTCCATTTAATTGACAGTAAGGCTGTGGAACAAGCTTACAATGATCCAGGAAATACAGAGTCAAAGATGCAGTTTCACCCCAAGTTACTATTTTTGGAATCTAATTTTTCTTTCCAGACACAGGAATTAGGTGGTGCCAGTGGTTCCATTTCCCTCTTGGTTTGCATCCATTAAAAAAACAAGCAATAAACGCACTCAAGAGCATGAAAGTTAGAGCACACAACTCTAAACTGTCCACAAAAAACAAGAAGTGGCCAAAAAGACAGAGGGGAATAACACACCACACTGCACTCTATTCTTCAAAGGAGGAAGACCAGAACTTAGCTGTAAGGTGATTTTAACTTACCCAGCTGCAGGTATTTCAATACACACCTAATGTTCCCCCAGCCATGTGATGCATTTATAACACTAGGTAGTATCAGGTAAACTTACTGTTGATTAAAAAGGTTTCTGAGGTGCTGTTTTGAAGTGTAAGAAAGCCATCACAACGTCATTCGCAAACAAGCAATTTATTCACAGGAGTGCTGAGATTTGGTTTCAGACCAATATATCCAAATGATATGCATTACAAGGGAGAAGAAGCAGGTTTCCTAATTAGGTATTAAGAAGAAATTTTTTACTGTGAGGTTGGTGAGGCACTGGAACAAGTTGCCCACATGGGCTGTGAATGCCCCATCCCTGGAAGTACTCAAGGCCAGGTGGGATGGGGCTTTGAGCAACTTGATCTAGTGGAAAGTGTTCCTGCTCATGGCAGGGTGGTTGGAACAAGATAACCTTTCAAAGTCAGTTTCTATCATTCTGCTCGGCCACCACCCTCTAGAGAGAGACTACAAAGAGAGAGGCTACACTCAGGTCTGGATATTTGGCACCACATCTCGATGGGTTGCATGTCTTTTTCTACTCCCAATTATTGTCCGTATCATACACACCCCTGTGAGAAGCTCTAAGATAGTCACCACCTAATTTGAAATGAGACATTAAAGATTTTTTAAAAAATAAACTGAAAGCATTTTCTGGAAGCCCCCAAAATTGCATAATGTAACCTTGGGAGGATGCAAGGAGTTCCAGGCAGCCATGTTCGAACAGATGTTCGAGATATTGCCAATGTTTGAACTTCGTGTGTGGGCAGGGGAGGGGGGTACTGGGGAAAGCACCTTAAAAAGAACAGATACACACAACACAGTAGTAAAACATGGCTGTCTTAATTCACATTCATGCTACTGCAGCCTGGTTCAAAAAGTCTTTGCTGAGTGATTACCAGGGCCTTCTCTTCACTCACTGAACCTGTGACAAGCCAAGACTGGGATGTTAATTATTCAGCCATTTACAAGAAAAACAAAACAGAACATGCCTTCAGCAAAGACATGAAGCTCCAGGTGAATGAAGTCTTGTTTAAGATGAGATTTGCTTAATAGAAATTCCATTTCTGTATTTGAGACACCTGGAACATACGATTAAGGATATATTCAAGGTGCAGAATGCCTAAAGGGAAGTCTTCTATCAGAGCTGGGATCTTTCCCATCTACCTTCCCTGTGGTGACAGCAGCGAAGCATTGAAGAGCATACCAACTGATGCCTGCAGAAAACAACACACAGTAACATTTACTCAGGGAGATACTCATGAGTTACCAGGCAGTAAGACCCCAAGCATTTACCTAAATATACTATCACTGGATTAATCCCTCAAAGTCAAAGATCAGAAGGGCAAGGCACATTGGATATTGCAGAGGACCTCCTTAAAGGAAAGCCCTGGCACTAAATTTTCTCCTTTTTTACTTTTACTGTGAACAGTATTTTATTCCATGATTTTATTGGCACTAAACATCTGAAAGAAGGCACTCACTTTCTTCTTGGGAAATTAGAAGATGTATTAAGCAGGGCCATTTCATGGATTAAGAACTCGCAGACTTCTTCCTTGGATGTTAAGTTATCCAACATGTTCCGGGATCCAAGAGACTCATCATTTCCTGAAACAGCCTTATACTTGTGAGGTAATACTTAAATCACAGTGAACTTGAAACAGTTTTAGGACAAATAATATCTTTCAGGCAGGCTGCTAGCATGAAACAGAATGAGCTTATTGGACCAAGTCAGCATATGTGCATATAACCTTTTGCAGGCAGATGACAAGACTGTGCCCTTAACAGAGGCTTGTTCTATCAGCCAGCCTAAGATGATGCAACACAGCACCGCATCCAAGCTAACAAATGCTCCTAAGATACCTGAAAGACAAACACATCAAAAATGTTTCCTAACTGCCTGAAAACCCAAAGCACTAGAAGTAACAAATGTTACTTTCTTACAGTTCTCCTGTGCTGCATTTTTACCAAATAACCAAACCATTTCTTCCCAAGGAAATGCAACAAATCTATTCAAATATATTTAATATATTTAACTTCTTTTATTTAAGTTTAAATAAGTGAAACCAATAGAGTGTTTTAACTTTGGACTAAGCTAAAAATAACCACACTTTGCTCAACAAAGTGGGTTTGGTAAAGGAACACCTATAAAAAGAATTTTTTATTAATCTCTTTGTTAAACTAACCCATTATTTTTCTCTCATTAGACCCTCACTGATCTCTAGAAGTGAAATTCTTTCAGAGTTGCTTCTATAGCCTCTAAACAAAGTACATCACTATCTGAGATATCTTTTCATTTTAGTAACTTCTAGAACAGGAATCTTCTATCTCAGGGCTCAACTGTAAATGCCAAGCATTTTTCTGAAAATTTAGGCAGACATCACATTCTACTTTTTTTTTTAACCTTTCTGACTTATATTTAAATATTCAAGATCAAAATAATTCTTGAAAGTAATCTCTCATTTCTGAGATTCTTGGTATTAAAAGAAAATATAACAACCAAGGCTATCCAAGTTAAAAAACCTACCAGATTTATCAGCATTTATGCTAACCAGGAAGTCTGAAAAGTTTGAATGTAATTTTAATAAAAAGATTGTGTTTTATTACTTATTTGGCATTGCACTTAGATTAGTACATCCTCTGGCAGAACATGACCAGAATTTTCAAACCAACAAAAATGTCCAGTAAATTATCAGCACACTTAAGCATAACAAATAGCACCATAATGTCAAAACATGATCAGATGATGCTGACTGGTCTGACAAGAACACCTTTGTCAGGGTCTCTTAAAAACTGACGTATAATTTTTGCACTCCCATCTCATTATTTCCAAACTTTTGCTCACATTTTGGTTTCCATTTCAATGGAAAGTGAATGATTCTTTTTTGGTATGTATAATCTAATGTTTCAGATTAAAAAACTAATATGGATTTTAATATATTTGCATTGACTCATTAGTTGTTCTGCAACTTTAAAAGAAAAATAATCATGAAAAGTCATTGCTTACAATTGCATCTCATATAAATGTCTACTGCCATGTTCTGTGATCTTGTGCATTTTTTCAATGGGTACAAATTCTATATCACAATGCCAATGAGGTGAGGTGCATACCTGAGCAGTTCCAAAACTCAGTCAGATTAGAGACCAACAACTGTGATCAGCATTTTGACTGCACCCCTTTAACAAGAGGTGAAGAGGTGACCAAAATGCATTTATGTCAGAGAAACGGCTTCTGATGGAAAGAGCGACAAAATATATTTTAATTTTTTTTTAATAAAATTGCAGTGTAATTTTTGGAAAGTGACACCTAAGAGGCACATATGGGCCACAAAAGCCAGATATTTGTCCATTCAACAGTTCAGGTTTAAGTGTATCATTTCCAAAACAGCAGTTAATTAAAGCAGTTGTTCTTTTACATATATTGAGATGTTGAAACCTGCAAAGATATGAAGTCTGCTAAACTCTTTGTCTATAGAAAATATAGACATACCTCCCATATCCTTCTGGTTTTGCCAAACTGGCTACAAGTTTAAATCTGCAGTATTGTAGGATCACACCAAATGAACTGCTCATTATATAATACCTGTACTGCTCTGAGACTCTCTGACACTTTCTGCTTTCTAAGCTACAAGGCTTAGAGCCAGTCCTGCAAACCCACAAGGGGGAACATTTCTGGAATAAATAATTTCACATGGCAATATTCCTCACTGAAACAATAAAATACAGCTCCCAGATTTCCTCTGGGGACTTCTTTGTGATCATGGAAAAAGTGCACATCTGTATGGGTTTAATACTACACACACTTTATTTACATGAAGGGTTTTTAACAAATATGCTTTAAGTGCTTAATCTACTGGACTGTAACATTTTTCTTTTACCAGGTCACTATCATCCACTTATCTACAAATCTTATTGAATAACTACAAAAAAATACAGTTCTAGCATGGATGAGGTTTTATAGCAATGAAAAAGGAGAATAGTAACTTCAGAACCGTTAATTTGATGTACTATGGGTCAGTAAGGCCAAAAAAACAAATGTATTTACACTCTTACACCAGCCATAACAAATAGAAACATATTTTATTACATTTCCTACCCAAGAAAGTGGAAACCTGCTTTGTTACAAATACTCAGTTATGGGTATTTGTTTAATAAAACCATAATATTTGATATGCCTGGGATCTACCAAAACAACAAAACAAAGCAAGTTTTCCAGGAAACACAAAATTAAGGTAGACAACTTCTCTGTCAAAATAAAGAGTGTTAAGAAATATTTCCCTCTCGATGGACATGAAGCTGGTAACTTAAGGGAAAAATTAGCACTCAAACTAGTTCATGTACACCACAATCAGAACATGCTAAACCACAGGGCAGCAGCAAGCCAAGCAAGATGCAGCTCTTTTTTCACTTGAATACTTGAGAAAAGCAAGCATTCATCTCCCATACACAACATTAAGTTGGTTATAAATTGATTCCTTATGAGAAGTTTCTTTAAAGTTTAGGAGTTATCCTTAAGAACTGCAGACAGACTTTCATTTTAGATATTTATTTATTTATTTTTGAATATCACAACTGGTTGCCAATGACATCATGACCATTTCAACTCCATCTACACTACATACATTCCCCCTCACTCTTTTCAGTGAGAGGGTTATGCCAGCCTTACAGACAAAAGATAACTGTCCAGAAGGATACTACAACTGAACTGGGGGCTGAAGGGGTGAATGGAGTAGATGGAGAGGTGGGAAAAAGTACCACTAAAGAATTTCTGACAGTGCAGGATGAAAGAACATAAGCATCTCGGGTCCCCTGAAGACAATTGCTACCAGAACTTTATTTTTCCTTCTGAGGAAACAAATTCAAGGAAAGAAAAGCTAGATGCAAAGAAATGATGCTGAAAGCCTTAAGACAAAAGTGAAAAGGTTTTATACAAGAAAACTTGAAAAAAACAAAATTTAAGAATTGTGAATGAAAGCAAGCCCGTTAAGGTGAAAGTGTACTTGAAGCAAACAAATATAAATCTTACAGTAGTTCCTAACTTCTCAATACTGAATAATAAATTTCAGAGACGTAATAGTTTAGTAGAACTTAAAGACACATTTGGAACAACAACAAAATTCCATACAGGAATAGTAAGTCTTCAAAATTTCCCTTAAAGGATAATGACTCAGTGTAAGAGATTGACTTACAAGCTTCTTTAACATTGCTGCATTCTTTAACATTAAGAAGTGAGATTCTGCCCTAAACATCTTTCAGCAGATGTGCATTTTGCTCCTTCATTATATCTTATACATAAGTATAAGTGCAGCTAAGTAAGTGAGCTGCTATTAACATTTGAAAATTAAGTACCTTCTCAAATTATATTACTTTCCAGCTATGCTAATGACATTATTCTGAGAAATAAAACTACTAGTATCTATTTGATGTACCATTTCAGATTCCTTTATACGAATACACATTTTCAACATAACAGAAAATAGTCAAGTAATATATTAGATTACCTTGATGCACAATAAAGAAGTAAAGACAGCAAATAATATATCAGAGATAGAAAGACTTCCCTCATTTGATGGGAACTTAGAGGATTCTGGTAAGAAAGAGAAGTCAGTCTCTCCCTGCCAGATGGACCTGATACTACATATTCATTTTTCTCTAGCACTACTTGACAGTGACGTAAGTTTTTACTTCTGTTTATTCTTCTACAGGCTGCAAACAGACTACAAACTGGAGAACTATGCTCAGCTTCTTAATTATAACTGGGATGCCTGCCAGGATCCTTCATCTATCTAACTATGTTTATGGATGCATTTACTCTGCATTCATTTTCATCCCTCTAATCTAATCCAAGGCATTCACCAATTTACTTTAGTTCACACGTCTATGCATACTGAGCACAGATAAATCAAAATCAGAGGTAGCTCCTGCCTAACCAACAGCCCTATAAATCCCCTGAAATATATTTAACATGATATGCAGTTTTCACCTGTATGAAACAAGATGACAACAGTCTGCTGAGGTCGGAACTTGAAGCCAAATTCATAGTTTGTAAAGATAGCTCAGATTCTGTCTGTAATTGTCTGTCTGCAGTATTTTGCATGCAAGAGTCATGAGGAAAATCTTAGCACCACAGTGAGGCAGTGTGTATTGTACAGATCTGTTTATCCCCAGCCATTAAAGACTAAGGTACAGTTCCTATTAACGGTGATATACCTGTTTTATACATCATTAACACATCAGTCCAACGGTATCTCCAAATAAAAATAAGACAAACTTCAGAGTCAAGGAAACGCCCTTCCTTCAACAGAGGTCCATACAACTGCTGTTACACATTGCACATCACACCCTACACAGCACGGTGTAGACACAATAAATGCCCAAGGGCCAACAGTGCTGCACAGCACCACACAATCGTTTTGTTGCTTCAAGTCCTAAACAAGCCCAACAGGTTCTGTGCAGCTCGTAAATTTTTCATTGCAGGACAAATGTGTGTGCATGCATCTGGACATGCAAAACTTGCTTTAAAAATAAATTCTAGCAAACTAAGCATGTGGTAAACTACTGACACTATTCTTCTTGTCTTCCCATCCCACTTCATCAGTTGCCCGGTCTACTTAAACATTTCCACATTACAAATAAACTAAAACAAATTCACATTTCTAATTCTTCACTAGGTACCTTATCCTAGTGTTACTTAGGCCATGACAAAAAAGCACTACCCTAATGTCTTTCATAAAATATATGCAGCACATACGAAGGACAAAAGGAAACAGCCACTCATCACCACCAGTGGAGTTTAAGACAGGGAAAGGTATTTGAACTGGCAAAACTCAGCACAATCCCTTAATGACAGAAGGGCTCTCTATGACACTGCTCTTCTAGCTTTGGGCTTTTTTACAGTAGAGAGAAACACTTTGAAAAATTATTCACAGCCATAATTACAACAGATGGAGAAGAAGTAACACTTGGAACTTACTCACAGTAAGTAATGTCAGACTTGAACCTAAGGTGCTGAGAGGCCAACAATACACTTGTTATTTTTACAGTCTCAAGACTGACATGCACCTTGTAACCAGACTAACCACAATAGATTTTAGAGCTTAAAAATAGCCTTCCATTACTTGAGCATTTATAAAATATAGCAATGACAGCTGAATATATGCTTGTTGCAATAAATAAAAAGCCTCAAACAGATAATGACCAAGCAAGTATTGAAATTACAAGAACAATCACTACAAACTATGCCTTAGGGTCAAGTTATCAGGTGGTGCCATTTTAGCAAAGGAAGATGAATAATTTTTAAAAGTCAAATGAATGGTTAAAGGATCTGGTATCATCTACAGCAAAACCTTAATCTTGCCCTTTTGCTTTGTTGCTAAAGGAAATTATATTGCCCTGTAACTTCAGGGCACTATACTTCACTATACTTAAACAGCAGCACAACAGTAATTTTATTTCTGAACCCTATCTTTAAATAAACTAATAGCCACACATTAGTCTTGTATGTACTTTTCCTCCCCCATTCCTACAATCTTCCAATTATTCTGTATTTAAAAAAAGAAACAACAATCATCTATGAGGGCCATCTCTGAAACAGAATAATATTTTTAAAAGATTAAACACTAATGGTAAGCATCCAAACACATATTTTAAAGAGACTCTGTTTCCTTGCACAGTGAGCACTTACAACCTTTTTGCAACTTACATGGCCAAGAAAGCTATGTTAA
>WBNO01020123.1:33709-49639 GCA_013400575.1 Peucedramus taeniatus
CCACTGTTTCACTTATTCTCTGTAAAATACATCCTGCTGCTTGAAATTCCCAAATTCACAACACCCATTAGTCAAACATAGCAAAGTATCACTTAAGCATTCAGGAAACCAGTGATATTTACTTTGAGGTCCACCTTCAAATGAATATAGAATCCATATACCATTTATACTGGTTATCTTTGTTATGAAACATTTTCAGGTTTAGCCCACTGGGCATGCTGAAATGATAAATCATGTTTGTCTCTACTAAAAAAACCTCACTCAGATTCAAATGCCCACAGGGAAAATAGCATCTACCTAAAACAGCACAACATTTTAGCCATTCCTTTAGGGTTTAAACCTAGGCTGATTCTGCTTTAATATCTGCAAATTCCACATCTTTGACAAGTAAATACACACACCCCCTTTGCTTCCCACTCCTTTATTTATTCTTCTCAAACCTTCCACTCAGCCAGTCTATCTTGAATATGAAAGACTAAGGGCACTTGACAAAATACTAAAAGATCTGCTTTATAATGAAAAAAGTGGCAGGATGAGGGGGAATTTGTAATGCTATTTGGTTATTGTCCTTAAATCTCCCATTGGTGTTTGCATTCCAAAACAAGAATATATGATACTAAAAAAATTATAAAAGCATTCCCATTGTCTTTCATTCCTTCTCCATTTACCAGCTGACATCCAACTAGATTTACAAGCAAAATGTTGTTATTCCATTAAATGCTACAGAGGAATGACCTGCATCTCTCGGCCTCAAGTTTCAAATACTTAGACTCTGTGGAACCACAGTTCGAATCTATGCCAGGATGCAAACGAAAGCAAAGTAGAGTTTACCATATGAAGATCTTTCAGATGAAGCTTTAAAAACTTACTTTCCTCTACTGACTGGACAACAGTCTCACAGCATTTCTAATGAAATCAGCTGATGTGCCCAAATCATTGGTCATATTTTTGTGTGCACTATTTGACTGCCATGTCACCTTAGAGATCTGACTGCACTACTGTAACTGGGCAGTATGTGTACAAGCTGGCCCATATATGTGCAGCTAAGATCAAATGGGTGGAGAAAATCCACTTAGTTTTACCACTTAGCTTCAGCAAGTTACTAGCATTCATAACCTAGTAAAGACAAGTACCTACTCAACTGAATCTTTCATTAGCAGAAAAGATGCTCCTTTAAGGACACTGAGGTACCCATGCCAGGCCTGATAAAGCCAGCAGGACAGGAACAAGCATGACCTGTTTGACACAGACAGTAGTTCTACTGTTGTAGCTCAGTGCAAATGCATCCAAGGACACTACACACCTAAGGGGAAAAAAACAGGACTCCCTTTCCATTAATAAAAAAATCACACAGACAGTTCCCCACCAAAATAACATCACCAGTGATAAATACCACCTTACAAAGTGAAAGTGTATTGCAGGACCCCAGCTAACACATTTTGTTGAATGGCACAGGATTCATTCCAGAGTGGCCAGACCAAGCAAAAACAAAGAATGGGAATACATGTTAACAGCATGGCTATCGGACAAAACCAGGGCTGGGAAAGAGCACAAGGACAAGGCAAAAAACAGTCCTTCCAGAGAAACACAGTGAAACCCACAACACCACCACGTCTTTTATGCCATGAAAAGGGAAACACTGAGTAATTCCTGGTTCTTCACATCAACTCTCACAACATTCCTGCAAAAGAGGCTGTCTTTTCCATCCACTCAGCCTTAAAATTATACCTTTAATATGGGTTCAAAGCTCTTTAAAATTTTGCTCATCTTAATTCTGAATACATCCTCCTCATTCCCTCAAACCCACTGCAGTTACCTACATTAAACAAGCTTCGCACTTTTGCATGGTGCTAAGAGAACTATGAAAGCTAAATTAAGCTGAGCATTGGTTCCAAAACAATGTTTTAGGAGTTATTTATCTCATGTGAAATGTCTTTAAATGCTTTAAAACCATGTTTTGCTGACACAATTTCCAAAATTCCATGTCACACTATTAAATAACTCCCATGTCTTTTTTTTTTTTTTGAGGTGTTCTTGCCCATGGAATTCTACACTGCAGCATATTAATGAAACAAGCTAATAGCTTTCCAAGATTGGACAAAAATAGACAAATTACTGGGGAAACAGTTCATTCTTTAAATTAGTTTACGTTTTCTTTTGTATTTATATTTTTTTCCACAATAGACCCAATAGAGGCAACAGAACTTTATATAAGCCATGCAAGAGAGAGATCAATCACTTCAACCACACAATCTAAATTTCCCCTGCATTTGGAAAAATCATCCATTTTTTGAGTCTCCATAATCACTCTGAATTCAATCCAGACTTTGGGTTACATTAAAGCAACTTCTGCTCAAAGCATAGGAAAAGAACAATGCAACCATACCTTAGTCTTGCTTTTTCAAAACCTAGAATGAAATCGAGTCACTCAGCTGCAATGCCATGAACTTTTACTTAAAGATTACCAGAAAAATATTGTTCTACAGGTCTGTAAAAATGAAAAAATCCAGTAATCAAGATAATGATGTGTAACTTACAATGCAGTGCTTCATCAACCTCCTCAGATCTAAAACAGTGGCAGTGTTTTCTTGCTTTTCCTATTTTTAATGTGTCAATAAAATTAACTTTATTTACAAGGTTGTGGGCTTTTTTGTTTCACTTTTAATGCTTACCATATAGAATTGTACATTATATAATAAAGACCTTACGAAAGCCAAGCAGTCAAAAGCAATTTTGCATTTCTATCTTTGTGAAATAACGAATTGCTTAACCATTCTTATTTCTCCCAGAAATGAATGCCTTTGGTGAAGCTCCTGTTTAAGTCCCAATATTCTGCTTGCAAGCCTCTTCTCTCAGTGCTTTCTTCTAGAAAGCTTGTGAGCTTGTGAGACAGCCAAAACCATACTCAGAGAAACTGTAGGCCCTTCAAGTACCTGAGGTCAAACCTGTGGCCAACTGCAAGATGGAAAGAGAAAGAGTGAATAGAAATCTTACGGACTGCAAAATTTTGTGGTTATATGCCTAAGAAACCCACACTATTACACTCACCCATCCCTGTAGTAAGCAAGAGCAGAATCAAAAGATTGGTGAGTATCTGGAACAACCTTCTGGATGGAGGCTTTTTTAAAGCTCCCACTGTGATGGAACAGACAATAGTACAAAATACTTGGTCCTTTATCAAGGCTGAACCTGGTCATATGACTATTATCTTTACTTTTGATTTCAAGTCATAATAGAGTAAATACAAGCCAAGCATAGTTTATCCTTTTCTTCAGTGCTGTGTTCAAAGATCTCTGGCCTAAGGGGATGCATTTCTATGCAGTTTTCTGAGAAAGGCTGGCACACCTATAAACAGCTTTTATTTGAATGATAAGATATAAGGCAAGGCATAGCAGAAACTTCTTGCACCATGACAAACTGGGAGGACTCCCAGTCTTCATCCTGTCTTAAATCATACCCCTTTCAATTCTTGGGCACTCATATATGACCATATACTCAACATTCACACTACCATTTGTACTTCAAATTACCAGAGACACTGAAAAAGCCTGAGCCAAGTAAGATTATTTACTTCCTTCCAAGCCATCCTACAACCTGCAGGACTGAAATTCTTGAAAAGCAATAGCAAAGTATCACTTGCAGTACTATGTAAGGATTATAAGATTCCTTTAGCAAGCAAACTGTCTAAAATAGTCTATGATAAACAGTTATTTCTATATGCAAGATGGGTAAAGATACCATTTTACACTTACCTTGGAGCTTTTCAAATATGATTTTATTTGATTTGGAACCACATTCAAGAATTGCACCTCAGTGTCAGCTGTTGGGAGCCACTATCATAATAGCTTCAACATGAATGACAAACCCCACTTTAAGCAGTTATGAGTAATCAGAACTGTTGTAATAAATGCATCTGCTATACCACAACAGTTTAGTGGCATATCCAATCTGGCCTAGCATTTGTGAAAAATACAATAGGGTATGCAATCTAAAAAAAGACAAGTATTCAAGACAGTATTCTTGCTAGTTATCACCTATTTCATTGTTGCTCCTCATAATCTTGAGAAAGATCAGTTTTACAGGAAGCTGTCCTACCTACAACAAGAAAACATCTCTCAAAGGAAGTTCCCACCACCAGAATCAAAGACAAGGAACATATAAAGGTTATACCTATTTAAGGCGCATACCCGGATTTCCAAAATACTGAATATCTGGTTGTCTCCACTTGTTCCTTAGGTTCTGTTTGCTTGCTTAAAGGCTATAAAGACTTGCAGTTTCATTGGTTAAAGGAGAAAAAATTACCTAATATATTTTAACATATTCTGCTATACCATGGAAGCACCTAAGACTTTAATTGATTTGGCTTTTCATTGTCATTATCAAAGCTAAGATGCATGATATCACAGAGTAAATCCAGAATTATGAAAGCTAGATTCCCCTAGATTTGAGAAGGAATCCTACACAACTCCTATCTATTTAATTAATGCAAAATGCAACAGATGCAACTAGATAACCAAACTAAAGAAACTCACAAAAGGTATTTTTGGAATGCTGCTGGTAAAATAAACAGCAGCTAGTTAAAATTCACCAATAAGGCAAAGCACTAGAAGAGGTCTCCTTCCATCCACCTAGCAATTCCAGTGGTCACAAGGCAGCTGCACTGGGGATTCTCAAGGACAGGAACAAAACTGGAAACACAAAACAGGCAAAATATAAAAGCTAGCAGGAATACAAATCGTGGTAGGAATCTAAAAAATAGGTAGCTGTATCATTGATTAGGCAAATTATAATGGAAAAATCAGAAGTACAGTCTCCTTCACTTGAAGAAAAAAAAAAGAAAATGATTGGTTGCCAAGTAGATCTCTTAAGTACAGCATGTCTGCATTAGCATTTTTGTGCACTGAACTGTATCAGACACTCCAGAAGTTTTCTGCTTGTTTATAAAATATATAAGGGCACATATCCACTCAGAGACAAGAAAATCTTAAAAGCAACATATCTTAGATGAATTCTAAAACATCCCACTTCTAGAAGTAAAGTTCAAATCTTGGTAATGTCAACATAAAGTTTTATTTTTCTAAAGCAGATAGACCAGGTTCCTATACCATTTTCCATATTTGCCCAGCAGCGTTTTGGCAGGAAATTTTTTTGGATAAGACTTCAAAAACTTAAAGTCTTATTTGGTTTATGATAATATTAATGTTTTCATGACTTTTCTTCAAGAAATGATGGTTGGCCTCTGACTTAAATTGCCATTCTCTTTCTAAAGCTTGTAGTTTCTTTCCATCAAAGAGGACCTGTATAACAACCATAGACTTTACTAATCAAAACCTGCTAGAAAAAGAAAGAATATTCATCAGTAATACAATCAGAGTAGACTTCTAGCTTGTTTCAACATCCAAGTTGCAGATACAATGTGAAAAATGTATGTGCAAATCCCCTTGAGTTTAATCACAAAAGCAACATGATGATAAACTGAGGCATAGAACATATTCATATAGGAAAGGGGAATCCAGATGCCAAGGTAGGAGTAAAAAAAAAAGATTTTTCAAATAAGTACTAAAATTGGCTAGTTCATCCAGCAAGGCAGAGAAGTGCAGGAAGCTGTTGGCAACAGCAACAAAGACTGCTCTTCCAATAAATCAGAAGTCACATGGAAAGAGTGGGACTAATTCACAGCAAAGGAGACAATCTGTGAAGATGCCCAAGGCAGATTTCTAAAACAATTCTCAACTATATCCTAAAATGAACATGAAGTTAGCAAAGATATTTGAGGATAAAGATAGTGATTGGGAGAGAAGAGGGAAGAATGGAAGAAAAGAGAGGATGGGAGAGATGGAAAGACTTGCAGTAGAAAATAGGAAGTAAGAAGACAGTCAAAACCTTTCCCAGCAAAATAAAAACTGAAAGCATAAACCATATTCTACACTGGTCTACAGGATGAGGAGGAGAGGAATTAAGCAATATACTGTGGCAGGTTGTTGATTCAAATCTTAAAATTTAAATCGAGTTACTACATCAAAGGAAAACTAATTAAAACAAAAATCAAGTACAGGGTGTGCAATTCCTCTCCTTAATTACTCCAACCGTAAACCTTAGGGCTTCACTAAGTACTCCACATTAGCTCACTTCTTCCACAGCTGAACTGTTCCAAAGGCAGCAGCTAAGGGATGGTTGCCTGGAATTAAAACGAAATGCCTCTAAGTTCCAGTATAGTCTTTGTAAGTGGATGTGGGTTTTCTCCAACTGGCAAAGCAAGAAGGCACCTCCTGCTGGGAAGACTCAATCAAAGAGGAAAAAGCTGGCTTCTTGGAAGGAAAAAAACATGACTAGCTGCTAAAAGGATTTTACTTTCTAACCTTAACAGAGCATCCTGAATTAGGGACAGATGCAGCTACATCATCAGAGGACTTGTCCTAATCATGAAATGAAGACACCATGCTAGTAGACAGACATAATAACTTACACCCTCAAATAAAATTCCCTATACTTTTCTATTTGTTTTTATGTTTCTGTCCAGTACATATCCATAAAACCTGTCAGACAGAACAGTACAGAGAGATGAAACCCACTGGCAAATACTCAAGGCAAAATAAACCAAGACTGTAAAGTCACACTGTTCAAACTCAGTGCCAGGTAACGTCTGCTTAACACACAGTGTGTATTTTTCCAAATGTAGTGGCAAATCACAAACATTGGTAGTACATACATAAATGTCTATCCCAAGTGCACGCAGGTCCTTGCCCAAATGCAATCCCACAGAGGCGGGAGTTTCATACTATTTTCCCCAGCATGTTTTAAACGTGCATCTGCTTCTACAGTACATAAAAATTTTGAGTGGGCAGGGCCAGACTGACTGGCAGCTCATCTGGTGTTGACTAACCAGGGGGCCTTAGCTAAATGTGTATCCCAGCGTTTGAAGGTCACATCACCCACTGCTCTTAGTGTAGTCTTTAATAGTCCATTACATCATTGAATCTTTCAGAGCACGGGGCACGATAGGGAGTGTGTTATACCCACTCACAGCCATGTTCTTTGGCCCAAGTGTCTGTGAAGTGGTTCTGGGGTTCATTGTCTGATTAAATTCTTTCTGGAGTACCATGTTGCCCTAACACTTGCTTTTCAAGGCCCAGGATAGTGTCCCATGTGGTGGCAAGGAACACAAGATTTGTTCCTAGCCATCCAGTGGTTGCTTCCACCACTGTCAGCGCACGGCACTTGTCATGACAGGTTTGGGAGAGTGTGACAAAATCAATCTGCCAGATACCCCCATACATACATCTCAGCCACTGTAAAACCAGAGAGGCTTTACCCACTTGGCCTGCGTTCCCAAGCAACCCACAAGAAGCCACAGGGTTAGAGCACCAGGGGGCTACTACAAGCCACACACCATCCATGGGCTGCAACCTTGATCACAAAGTCTTGGGTCCCAGGAGAGCATTACCAGGGAGGGGAGATTCTGCACACCACATGTCCCATGCCCCACCACGGGGCAGGGATTTGGCACTGGGCTCATGGAGACATGGCATGGTACAGCTTCTGGAAGCCTTGGAACCACCACTGGGACCTCTATGTATTTTAAAAACATCAGTAAAATAAAAGATAAAGTTAAAATTCTGTCCTCTAGTAAATAAACATGAATTTTTGGCTTTCAAACAGTTTTATGAACCCTAAAACCTGATATTGGCAGAGTGATAAAAGAACATAGGAATACAACACAAATGAAGCTCATTTCTAGGTCAAGTCTGACAGCATTTTCATTAAAATAAATATTATAAGAGCATCAGCAGAAAGGCCAAAGAATGAATCATGGACTAAGTCTGACTAAACCTTCTTAACTCAGTAGTAAACCTTAGTGCTGAATCATAGTGACAGAATATTATTGGAGAAGTCCATACTGCCACTCCAATTCTGAGGACTGTCAGTCCATTAACCAATGGTACTACTGAAAATGTTGAGAATCAACAAATGACCAAACAGTGCTGTCTAAGGGTACACCACCAAACACAGCATAAGGTAACTACTTCAGAATACCCTAAATCAAATATTTACATTTTGATTAGCAGAACTACCAGCATATTCTTAGCTTTGGTTATCAAACTTAGCCACAGAAAGGAACGTGGTATTCAAACCGTTCCAATAACAAGACAATATTGTTAGACATCCACTTTGTCAGCAGATTTTTATCTTTCACTTGCTACCAGAGGTCACATCACAAATGTTCTGTGGGAATAAGCAAGACTAGAAATAAATAAAGAAAGAACTTCTATTAGAGAATAAGCTGTAAACATTTTATGAAACCAAACACTAGCAACATGTTTGAAGGGAACCTGACACTATATATCTATGATTCAGATTGATTATGATTCCTGTCAAGTTTTCTTTATAACAAACTCAAGGACTTGGAGATAGCCTGCTTGTACTGAAAAAGAATTTGTGCATGGTTTCCTTTCTTTTCCTACGAGTATTTAACTGACAGAAAATCTTTGAAACTGTTCTTTCATTAAATGTGCCTATTGCTACAAACAGCAAACTCTGTAAGTGAGTTTGGCTTTCTTTCCTACATCATAAAATTAGTGACTGAAGTGCCATCTACTGTGTCTGCACTCAAGTGAAATGGAGCACAGTGCCAAAAACATCATACAGAAATAACTCATCAATTTTATGTCAAATTTGATATTTATCTTCAAGCATTGTCTTCCATGCAGATTAACATACACACTATGCTCAGAAGACCAGACAGTCACTTTTGTGGTATGAAATTCAAATTAATGTAATGGTCTAAAGCAGATCTTCAGATTTTCAGTTAAATTAAAAACAAAACAAAGGAAAAACAAACACAATAAAGAATTACCCTGGTTTTCCTCTCATCTTGATTATACTCTTAAAACTTCCTGTTTTCTTTCACAAGATTGAAGAACTCAGATATGGGGGGAGAAAAAACTT
Organism: Peucedramus taeniatus; assembly: GCA_013400575.1. Lineage (NCBI taxonomy): Eukaryota > Metazoa > Chordata > Aves > Passeriformes > Fringillidae > Peucedramus > Peucedramus taeniatus. The sequence goes on from WBNO01020123.1 coordinate 42,656, forward strand.
ACAGCAAACAGCAGAAAAACAGCATTTGTCCAGACTCCCCAGATAACTGTCATGAAAACAACACTGCATTTTGCTACACAAGGGCCTTAAACAGAAAACACACGGTATCTCAAAAATCCTTGGATTATTATATCTTTTCTTTTAAGTGCACTGCTTTATTAGGGGAGAATTCCAACACTTCTCTTGAAAAAAAAAGCTTCCTATAGAAGGAAAACACAAGTGAAATATTACAGGAAAAATACAGCTTGGAGTTATTCACACAGCACACAGCTTTAACTATTTCACACAATGTCCTCTATTTCATGATGTACAGAACAGTGCATCAAAATTGCTTTGCTTCAGCAAAAGCAATACTCAAGGCAAGTGTCCTTGCAACACTGAAATAAAGTTGGCTGGTGGATTCCTCTCAGCTTTCAGCTACATCCTTTTTCATACATTCTACTAAAAGAGGGCTCATGGAAACTCACTCCTTTTTCGCCCCAAGTCCCTCAGCAAGCAAAGACAGTTAAGATTTGGGGCAAGAATTACCCCCACGTGTATTATCAACTGCAGATCATGGGAGCAGCTCTGCTGGGATGTTAGGGGTAGATGGCAGGTTGGGAGGGGTAGCAAATCCTGATCTTATACTTGCTCATTCTGCTGTAATTGCAGATGTGTGGGAAGCAAACAAAATAAGGTCAGGGCTTCAGAGCTATAACCTCCTTCTGCAAACACAGCTCCCTTCATTTGTAGTAGATCGAAGAAGCAAATATAAAAAGACTTTCCTCTAATGTTGCTCTTTCCAGAAGAGCTCCCTCTCCAGCTTCACTGGCACATAGGGAGAAATGATACACAATCCTTTGAAAACAAAATAGCCACTCTATCACTGTCACCACAGTGAACCACAAACACCCAAGTTTAGGTATCCAATGGAATCCAGCCCTAGAATGGATGAGAGGCTGTATTCAAATGCCATCCGTGTTCCAGCATTCCTTTAAATATCGACTTTTTTTAAAGTTCAAACATATACATGGTTATCAAGTAACAGGGAAAATTCATCCAGACTAATAAAATATGAAAGGTTGCCTCCTACTTATTGGTTCCAAAATAAACACGACGATCAGCATGTGTGATTAAACTTTGCTTCCAAACTAAACACTGTGTCATGCACACAATTCAGGGTTTAAAATACCACAAATATTCTGAAGGGGTCACAAGGTACATAAAGGCAAACATAAGACCATTTTACAGCAGGAAATTTGGCAGAGAGGTACAAAGGGAGTGGTTGGGGGAAGGGGGTTGAAGGCTTGCTGTTCTGCAAGAAAAGAAGTACAATATGGTGCACACCTGGTTCTCCTTCAGCCCTGATTACCACTGTAACTGGAAGCACACACAGCTAGAAGGAGGGCCCTGCACAAATCTCAAAACCAAATTATTCTGATGTACTCCAATGTCTGTTTGTCAAAGCACCATGCTATGAATACTCAAGTGTTCAGTCTGAGCTGACAACAGCCCCTTTCCCTATCAGCTGTGTTTTGGATTTCACACTCATTGCCAGAGGGTTCACAGCTGGGAATTACATATAGGTCATGTGAAAAACTCTTTCTTTATAACAGTTCTGTTCTCAAGTCTTATTCTGCAATAGAGGGCAATATCTGACAACATATTCCAGCTGCCTCATCTTCAACTGGATTCACCTTACAAAGATAAACTATGTACAAGAGAACAGCCAAGGCTATGCCAGTTCCTCTTTGCCCACTCCCCAAACTGCAGAGCACTTGCCTAAAGCACTGCACATTCTTCCATTTTCAGGCTCCTGCATAGTTCCAACAAGGTGACTTGCGCCTGACAAAAAAATTATTGCAATCCTAGGTGTGATTTTACTCTGGCAGTATATATCCTCCCTGATCTGTACAACTTCAGTATTTCAGGGAGAATCTTTTCATGATTCAGCCAACATGGCTCAATTCTGATTTCCAAGCCATTACCTTTCTCTTCTCTGAACTTCTGAGCATCACAGTCAGTTTGCAACCACAAAGGCCAGAAAAAACAGAGAATTACAGAGTTCACTCTACATTCAGGGAGAAAAGGATACACTCACCTCAGTATCTGAACTTCTAATTTCTGCCAAGCAACAGGCAGAAAGCCAACCCAACTTTCTAAAGAGAAGTTCCTCTCCCTTTTGGGTGATGAAAAGGCACCACCTTGTGGATGTTGCTCTGAGTGAAAGGCTTCACCAACTGGCAGAAAAAATTCCAGTATAGCCAATCCCAAATTCTGTCAATGGGGCCATCAAAGATATGTATCATGAAAAAAATCACTGCTGAATAACAAATACCAGAGCGTGTTTCAGCTCACAAAGGACTCTGCCTAACTCAAGTGGGTAATTAAAGCATTGTTGTGGTCAATCTTGAAGCAAATACTGAGGTTCTTCAGCTAAATCAGCTATGTAAAATCTTAACAAGGGAAGGAATTTAACTTACAACATACAAAAATAAGCTTCACCACCACCCCATCTGTATTTATTATTCTCCAGCAAGCACTTATTTGACACTTATTGCAAGAATCTAAATTAACAATTGATTTGATTGTAGAAATAGTACCAGTTTTCCATAAGCAATAGACAAACGGCAGTCATAGTCAAAAGCAAATTTAATCAGGCCTTGTGCAAAATACACATTCAATACCTCAGTGTGAAATAAACCACCCAAAATCACTACAGGACAGTACACTGGACATCCTAGTAGGACTAGGACTATTGTACTTATTTCAGTCATTGAGCAAATAAGATTTGCCACAAAGAATTCCTCATCCACAGGCTTGTTCATTAAAGGTACTTTTTCCTGTGCATATCAGACTTGAGCCAGGGGAGATACCAGACAACACAGCTAAGATATAATCCAAACAACTTCTAGCTACTAGAATATATGTTTTCCTATCAAAAGGCCATAAACATCTCCTGAACAGCGATCGATAGAACACAAAACTAAAGACAATGGGCTGGTGCAATACAAAGTGAGTATCAGAATGCAATTCAGAATACCTATATATTGAATATTCTGAAAATACAGACAACAAAAAATGCCTGTGATTCATCTTTTAAAAGGTTGCTGACTGGAGAAATACTTGCAAAAATAAAAAATGGGCAGGGGAGAGATGGATTCAAGAAAGCAGATGATACAAGGATAACTCTCAAAAAAAAGACAACTTAGCAACACAGCTGTTCCTTTGAAAAGGGTGTAGGAACTACAGCAGAATAAAAGTGAATAAGTCAAAAAGAAAGGATATTGCATCCTGTCATCCCAGTGAAAAAGTTATTCAGAAAAAAAAATCAAATACCTCATAAAATAAAGTGCATATTTATTTGTGTATGGTTACATATTTATGTATATACAAAAGTCCACAGCATTGTCAGAAAATTATGAGTGTTATTTCATCTTCAACCACATATATAAAATATTAGTGAGTTTAAATCTGATAAGTACAGCTTTAATTTTTCAGCCACACACATTTTCATCCTAACTGGCCAGGACAATGCGGTTGTGATAATTTCAGAACACTAAAAAAACCAAGAAATTCAACCATGACTAAACAGGCACTGTAGACCAACAGCTGTTGTAAAGCATGTGGGGAACATCTCAGCCTTGAACAGATAAAATGAAGAATGTAAAGAAGGGAGTGGAAAACAGAAGACTAGCAAGAAAATCACACAAAGGGGTTTAACTTGCATTTAGCCTGCCATTTCCTTCACCATTTCCAAGAAAAACTCACCCTTGATTGAAATTAGTTTTAATTTTGAGACTTGTATAACAAGGTGGTAGATTTAAAGGTGTCTAAATTTTGACACCTAAATTAGAGGGGATAAGAGGAAGGATATACAATAAAAGACATTCACCTGCAAAACAGGAGAGGTACATACTGAAGGAAAGGAAAAATAAAACCTTTAGGAGAAGGACAGATGTTCTCAGGTGCTATACAATAGATGAAGCTCCATGGTGATGACAGCAAAAACTCGAGAAGTCTCAATGTCAGTTTTCACTTCCAATTGCTTTAAAAATTGTTGCAGGAAGGGAGAGGAGGGTCCCCTCTGCTTACAGAAATGGAAGATTTCTGCTTCCATTTCAGTATCATCAAAAACTTTAAGCTGCTTGCTCTACAAAATAACTTACAAGTATTTGTATTTAAGAAAAACTCTGCTGTCTTTATTCTTCTGATAAAACTTCCACATACCTACACTAGGAGAGTGGATCCAAAAAAGAATTTATTAACACCAAATGATTAAGCATATCAGTAGTGTGCACTTTACTAAATCACTCACATTCAAAGGGATACAAATGACCACAAGCATTTGGTGTCTTACAGTGTATTAAAAAAATTGCAATTTAAACATAAATGGAATCTCCAGATTAAAAGTCACAGCAAAAGTAGGAAAGCTTAATGTCTCTGCTCATCAGTAATTCCACAGAGTCTAAACTAGACAAAGCAATGTTTACAGGCAGAAATACTCTTCTTTACTAGACCAGCTGATAGGCAGGTTTCCCTAAGCTTCTCTTCTAATGAGCTCTCCCTTTTTCTGACTGCATCAGTTGAGCTAACTAAAAACCCAAACTTTTACACCTATCTGTATTTCTTCACTTTAAGTCATCAGTTACAACTCTGAATTGGGAAGGAGTTTAGTACCACAGAAATTTCATTTTCCTTGAGTTTCTCTTCACATTTGGCAAAATTTATGGACCAAATCTAAATTACATTTTGCTTCAAAATAAAAAAGCCAATTACTTATATCATTCCTTAAACAACAGAATCTTAAATGTCAGTTATTGAGCTGCTAGAAAGAAGGTAGTTTGCTATGCCACAAGAGTCAATGTTGTCTATCCTTCAGATGAACTGGGGTAAAGTGACTGATCCTTCTTAATTACCAGCATTTCTTTGGACATGATCAGTATTTGAGGAACATCACAGTTAAAAAAATCCAAACTTACATAAATAATACAGTTAGGTTTAACAGAATCAGTTGCAGTATTTGCATGACATGAAGAGGCTTAGGGCCAGACTACAAATTCTTAGGTTTTCTGCTCCAAACTCCAGAAGGCTCTATAAGCATACCAGGGCTAGGTTCACACTTTTAAGCAGCATCTACCACCCAAGCTGCCTTGGTGATTCCAAACAACTGTTGAAATGTACAGAGTTCCAGTAGTTTACTGCACTCCAGTACCAGCAAAATACATTGTGTGATTGCTATACAGGCTCTCATTTCCTGGCTATTCACAATCTCCTGTGCTTAGTATCTCCTTATATTTGGAGGGTTCTATGAAACAAAGGCCGTAGCTAAGTCATTGTACCAATAATCCATGACTAATCACCAGTATACAGACCTTACCTCTACCATCCAAAGACTCAGCTGCAGTGACTAAGAAGAAAGAGTGCAGGTTCCTGCACAGATTGTTCAGCCTTGAAAGGAAAAACACATAACTATTATTCCTAGTCAATTATTGCTTCAGAAGGAATGATTGTAAAGCCAACTGGAAAACAGCAGTGCTTTAGGACAAAGAGAGCTCAAAGTAAAAATGAGCATTAAAATAACCAAAAAGAAGACATTCTTTCAAAGCCATCCTATTGACAAATACTCCAAAACAGAAAAAATCCAAGCAAACACAAAGGCCACTGAAATACAATCCTAATAACAGACCAGTCTACTACCACTTAATGGCTGGTAATAAGTGGCCCTTGGCAGGAAAATAACTTTAAGGCTTTGGGAATTAATGGACACCTAACTTGCTGGGTTGTATTTTATCCGCCAGCATCTTAGACTGGCAAGAGATCCAGTCAGAGGTGAACGACTGGACCGAATGCAAGTGGCACAGTCATGTATGCACAACGCAATTTTTTCCCTACCACTGTTTTTAAAAAGATGACAAATATTTCATTACATTCTATCAGCAAAAATTATGTTATTCTAGGAGACAAAAAGAAAATTCTTTTAAATAGACATGAGTATTATTACTTTATAATTTATGCTGACAAATTTTACCTGGCACTAAAAAATGAAAAAAGTGTGTAACTATTATGATTTACAAATTGTGGTACTTGGAATTCAACCACAGTGAAATTTTAAAAAAGCAGATGCACACAGAGAGGACCACACAAATACTTCTGGAACCTTGCATCTCCAAGTAACTAGCATGAAACTATTTTCCTTTAGCAATAATTTGAACTGTTATTCTCCAAGAACTGTCCAGTATCAAGCACAAAGTACTTTGGCAATTCACATACATACTTCTTTCTACATCAATAGCTATCTTTGCTATGAACCAATTCATCTTCATCCACCTTTTAATAGAGGGTGTCAAAAAGCTCCACATATACTACCCACAGCCCCATTATTTCAAATCAGACCTCACTACAGGGTTTATCTTCAAATCAGATCAGCAGCTATAATTTGCACAAAATGTTCTAAAAATAGAATGACAAGATACAGGACTACAACAACTATGCACAGAGCCTCTAATGAGATGAAACAAACCACTGTTACTTGAAATAACTGCTGCAACCAACATAGTCCAAACAAAAGAACAAGAAAAGTACCACACACCAAAAGTAAGTTAAATCAAGATCACAGACTTTCACCTGAACTTGAACTTCCAGTCTTGGACAATTTAATAAGTTCTCAGTAAAATTTCCTCTAACTAGCAGACAAAGAACAGGAGCTGGAGATAACTACATTATACAGACTCTTAAAGCAGCAGCTGCAAAAACTTGGGTAATAGTTCAGCCATAGCACACTGACAGATGGATATGAAACTATTAATAATGAAGGAACGCAAGCATGTTATGAACCGTACCAGCTATTTTATGGATTGTTATGCACATCATTCTGAATTTCAGCACAGGAAGAAATACTGTGGTTTGACAATCTACTATTCAGCATAATTTCTGACCTCAACTATAATTCATTATGCATGGATATATTACAACTATAAATACAGTGTATTATTATGCATTTTA